>CAKNXH010057562.1:0-11530 GCA_932178445.1 Andricus quercusramuli | reverse complement strand
GTTCCAAGAAAGGAACATGAAGGTCACACTATTCTGTAACGCTGTTATTGTAAGGATCTGTAACAGTTATAGAATTCTGTGATGTAACTAATATAGAACAGGGTGATGGAACTGTTATGTCACTGGAATGTCGCACGTGTTCCAAGAAAGGAACATGAAGGTCACATTGTTCTGTAACAGTGTTACTGTAAGGATACGTAACAGTTCTGGAATTCTGTTATGAACGGAATATAAAGGACACACTGTTCTGTAACGATCTTAGATCAGAGTTGTGCCGACGGCCCACAGTGGGATGAAATCAAAAAACGAGGTTCAAAATAACTTGTAGCTGGCAATTCATAACCGATTTCGCATTTTTTTTCTTCGAAAAATTCAGCATTAAATTCTGGAGAGAGTTATGTGGCCTGATTTTTGAATTTTTTTTTGTTCAAACTTTCATGTTAATGCAAAGAGTGAAGAAAAAGTCGATTTATTCGTTTTTTTGTTTATCACGTTCAAAAATTTATATAAATTGTTTATAAAATTATAACAAAATATCGGATGATAATTTTCCGTCATTAAGTATCACTGGCGATATAATTGGAAGAAAATTAGGAGAAAAAACGATTACTTTCTGCCTTTAAATGTCCACACTTGTTCATATAATTTGTTTATAAAATCAATAAAAAGTATTGGAAGATAATTGTCCAAAATTAAACGTCACTGACGACCTAATTTGAGGAGAATTAGGAGAAAAACCGATTTCTTTCTGCCTTAAAATGTACACACTGGGAATTTGTTTATATAATTTGTTTATAAAATTGATAAAAAATATCGGATGCTAATTTTTCATCAATAAATATTACTGGCGATATAATTTGAGGAAAACTAAGAGAAACCCCAACTTCTTCCTTTTTTTAAATGTCCACAATAGGCATTTGTTTATGAAATTAATAAAAATATTGAGTGATAATTGTCCATCATCAAACATAAGTGGCGATATAATTTGAGAAGAATTAGGGGGAAAAAAGATTTCTTTCTGCCTTTAATTGTCCACACTAGGCTATTATTTTTTCGATGAAAGCAAGTAATTTTAACGCAAAAATGTACTTTGCAAACGAAGAATCCATAGTGTAGACTATTTTTTAAGTTAATTTGTTTATAACGATTAACTTCACAATGTCATATTTTTTTTGCTTTCAACTACGCCCGTGCCTATAGTCTGGACATGCTGGTAATAGAAAACGTTTTTTAACGAAGATAAACAAAAAAAAACAAAAAAATCGACTTTTTCTTCACTCTTTGCATTAACATAAAAGCTTAAACAAACAAAAATTCAAAAATCAGGCCACATAAATCTCTTCAAAAGATAATGCTGAATTTTTCTTTAAAAAAAATCCAAAATCGGTCAAGAATTGCCAGCTACAAGTTATTTTGAACCTCGTTTTTTGATTTCATCCCACTGTGCGGTCGGGCGCAGTCAGTTACTTGAACTGGGTAAGAATACGCCGACAGTAGGGGACAATGTCTGAAATAAAAAAAATCTGCCCGCTTCGCGGGCACATTCTCATCGCGCGCTTCGCGCGCGGCTCGCTTCGCTCGCAAGTTTGAGCGCGCCTAGGGCGCGCAACTGTTGGATCTCGCGCTTCGCGCTCGATCATATATTTATCTCGCGCTTCGCGCTCGATTATGTATTCACCTCGCGCTACGCGCTCGGGCGTATTCACATCGCGCTTTACGCTCGATTCCTCTAGATCTTTGAACTTCGTGTTCGACTTCGATGAAAAGAAAACGTTTATTTTTAAATATTAGAAAATTATCAAAACCTCTACATATGAAGTGATTGTTAAATTTGTTTTTATTTTAGACTGAAAAGAAAATTTATTTACTCAAGGTTCTATCGACCTTAAGGAACACATTCTCATCCAGATACTCGCGCTTCGCGCTCGATATTTGATTTCAAATTCATTTGAACCTTGCGTTCCACGCTCGGTTCTGTGCACCGTATAATAGAAACAAAAAAGTTTGAGCGCACTTACGGCGCGCGATTTGGGCGTCGCGCTTCGCGATTTGTATTTGATTTCAAATCAAGAATAATTATATAAATTAAGCGACAAATTTTATTAGTTAAAATGTTATTTTAGATTTTCCGTTTTTCAAAAAAGTTATTTTTTTTCATTTTGAATATATTCTTACAACGAAAATGGATTTTTCCAAAGTTTTCCAAAAATTTGATTTCTTTCACTGTCAATGTTATTTTCACGAATAAAATAAAAACTACGCGTCCTATCGAAACATGATGGATAACAAATTTGTACCTCTTCTTTGAATGAACAAATGTTGTCTTCGTCATGTTTTTCGTAGCTTGTTTTATTCGTCTAAAAATTTATTTTTTCTATTTTCAATGCTGTTTTTTATAAATAAAACAAAAACTACGAGTTATATCAAAAAGTGAATAATAACAAATTTGTAGATCTTTTTTAGGTGCATAATTTTGGTCCAGTCATCTTTTGTCGTATCTTGCATAGTTTCACAGCAAAATGGAATTTTTGATTTCTCATTATTTTGTAGTGCGATCAGAATTTGAATTTTTTATTTTTTGAAAAATTCAAAAAGTTATTATGAAAATATTGTAAGGTGTTCAAAAATCAACGTTTTTCTTCTCCTGACTTTTTTTCATAACGTGCGTTTTTCGGCTTAAAATGTTCATTTTCGTTTGTTTTTTGGAATTTTGAAAATGCTATAACTCTGGTAATTTTTTTTTTATCTGAAATAGTCATTAGGATATTTTTTTCCTCTTTTTGCTTAATACTAATAACCGTCCATAGAATTTCCAAATCTTCAAAAAAAGTGTTCTCAAAAATTTTCAAAATGTGCTCACTTTTTGAATTTTCATCCGAAATTGCTGGTTAACGAACTTGTTCTTTCTTTCTAGGCCCTAAAAAAGTGTGCCAAAGCACAACCCAATCTGATTATTTTTTCGAAAGTTATCGTGCCTACAGACAGACAGACAGACAGACACCTTGATAAAAACCTTTTTTTCTGGCTCAGGGGGTCTCAAAACGTGGAGATTTGATGAAAACCGACCAAGTCAAATTTTACATAAAACCAATACCTTCTCATTAGAATGAGAATGTAAAAATAATGAATATATTCCTGAGATTACCCTGGCTTATTCAGCGAAAAAGCATGCCCGAGATTTTGTCATGAACGTTCAAGCGGTTCGATAGCGCAATTGGCTAAGGCATCGGCTAGGTACATTCGATTTAGGTAGTTTAGGTAGGGTTCGAATCCCCAACGAGTGCGATTTTTCAACGGGTTTAAGCGTGCGATTATATGTATAGAGGACCGTGCGTGAAATCGTGTTATTTAAAATATAAACAAAGTGCAGCAATAATACAAAAAACATTTTTTTTACATAACCTTGTAACACTGTTATGAAATTGTTACAGAACGATTACAGAACAAATTTACATCGTAACACTGTGACATATGTGTTGCGGCACTATTACAGAACAATGTTCCTTTGTAACCCTGTTCCTGAATTTTTCTAAAAATACATTTTCACTTATAACGCTGTTCCAGAATTGTTACAGAACGATTACAGAACAAATTTACATCGTAACACTGTTACATATGTGTTACGGCACTATTACAGAACATGGATATTTTGTAACACTGTTCCTAAATTGTTCTATATATATTTTTTTACATATAACGCTGTTCCAGAATTGTTACAGATCCCTGACAGAACATGGTTCTGTAACAGCGTTATAGAACAGCTACATTCATTTGGGGACGACATTACTCAGACCATGGTCTAAGTATGTTCTAAGTATGTTACAGAACCTGTTCTTTTCTGTTCTAGAACTGTTACATCACAGTTCTATAACAGTGTCCGCTGGGGCGCAGGTACTTCCTTAAAACATTTAGAAGTTATGAAAAAATTTCTAACATGCAGATTTTTCAAGATTTTGGAAAAAAAATTCAAAGCTTTTTAAGGTATTCTAAACTCTTTCAAAATGAGATTAATTTAACTTCTAATTTTAAAAATGTTCACTTTGAAAAAATTTAATCGTTCAAGTTTTAGTGTTTTTAGTTTAAAATTGGTAAATCTTTAGATTAAAAAAAAAAGTAAAATAAAATTTAAAAACTTAATTAAAATTTGACTTAATCTAAAAACATTTCAACTTTAGTTTTTTAAAACTATAACTCTTATAATTTTTAAATTCATTCATTGATTCTTTAATTTGGAGCATTGAAAATGATAACATGGATTTTTAGGTTTGGAACTGAATCTGAATCTTTGAACACTACAATTGATAAAAGTTAAAAATTCTAAATTTTTCAGTTTAAACGCAGTAAATTTAGAATTGTTCAATTGAAAAGTGTTAGTATAATACTATTCATTTTTTTACGTGTAAGTTATTGAGCAAATGGGAAAATGGTTAACTTTAGAGTTCGAACTATAATAATAATTAATTATTTATATATTAATAATTTTCATACTTATGTTAGAGAGATAGGCAACTTCGATTCCCACGTAGAGTGACGAAATCCTAATTTAAATTCTCTCGCTAAAATAATTCAATTTTTTAGGTTAAGTATAATTGTGAATACATAATTTTACTTACCTCGATCGTAACATTATAAAAATTAGTCCTGTTTTTCGAATTTTCTGCTCCTGGAGTTTCTCGCAAAACAACTCCACAAATTCTGCGAAAACTTCCGTCGATTTTCTCGACCACTTTGCTAACATGAGAACTTTTCACCAATCCTATACCTTTTGAAATACTTTCTTTCCGAAAAATTTCAAGTTTTACTGCTTGAAAGCCACTTTGAATTATAATTACCGTTTTTTATTTTGTATTTGATCTATTATTTCTTCTTTATTAATCGCGTGTTTACATACAGCTATACTTAGGCTTTGAGTTTAACTCACCCGCTCGTTTGAAAAAAAAACCAACAGGCGGCGCCACGTGCGCCCCGCCAGAGATACTTGGGAGATCTATAGCGTGAAGCCTATAATTTTGACAATTTTTAAAAATCCTTAGCGCCAAAAAAGTCTCAAATACAGTGAACTCTTACTTAGTCCAAGTCTATCACGCTCAGATATTCCAAGTGCCGACGCTCCTTCACCTCCCATCAGTGTCCCTGTACGATCTCGTCCGCATCAGTGGCTGACTAATTGAAAAGAGGCCCGAAGAGCCGGAAGCCCTCGTTTGCTTATATGCGCAAAAAACGTCGTATTGAAAAGTATTAAAATGTATTGACATTTTGAATGCGATTCAATTCTGTTTTCTGTTCCGCAAAAAAGATTTTAAAAGTATTAGTTCGTACAGGTTCGCATTACACTTCATCACGCTGAATGCGAAACGGCAGTGTCGATGATTCGCATTACAAAGGATTGGTTCGCATTAAACTACAAGACGCCGAATGCGAGATGGCAGCTGTGGATCTTTCGCATTTAAAAGTATTGGATCGTATTAAATGAAGTATGAACGATTCGCATTTGAAAGTATTGGGCTGTATTAAATGAAATATAAATTCTTCAAATTTAAAAATATTCCAGAATATTTCTTTTGTTATTGAAAAATTTTATTGACAATAGTTTTTAAATATTATTGATTAAATGTAAATGAGCTGATCTTTCGATATTCTCTAGATTATAATGCGTTTACATGTTTTCGGTGAATTTTAAATAATAACCCTATTGAAAACCTTGGTATCAAAAACCATTTCAAAAACAATATGAAAAGGTATCTTAAGAAGGTAATAAAAAAAAATTTAATGTACGAAAAGATGTGCAAATACGGAATACAGAAGTTAAAATGTTTATGTTACTTTTTGTATGAAAATTTTTATAGTACTTTTTGATAATATTTTTGTAAAATGGTAAAATGTTTAGGGTACTTCTTGTATTAACCCATTTAGGCCCATGCCAAACCTGGGCAAGATAGCGCCAAACTAACTATGCCAATCGTAGCTAAATCGAAAACAAAAATACCCGTGTTTTTTCTTTTGCCATTTGCAATTGTTTATAAGAAATTATTCAAACAAATTATAAAAAAGTTATTATTTTCAAAAAACTGATAGCAGGAATCGATTCTACCGGAAAAAAGATTACAGAAATCTATATAACGTTTTTTTGTCAGACGTCAATTTGTTAGTGTAAAATGACAATAAACATTTGCAGATCCCAGTAGCTGGGGTGACCACGCCAAATCCCAAGCAAAATCTACAAGCGATAGCGCTAAACTAACTATGCAATGTTCGTTTCAAAAAGGCCGTCAGTCCGCACTAGTTACGAAATGTACTATTTGCAGACTCAGTCACCCAACAATTAGCCTATGTTAGTCAAATTTCTAAATGTACACTTTTTGAAAATTCAATGCTTTCTGTCCTATTTTCATAAACAAATTGACGTCTGACAAAAAAACGTTATATAAATTTCTTTCGTGTGTTGTCCGGTAAAATCAATTGCCGCTATCAGTTTTCTGAAAATAATAACTTTTTGATAATTTGTTTAAACAATTTCTTATGAACAATTGAAAATGGCAAAAGAAAAAACAAGGGTATTTTTGTTTTCGATTTAGCTACGATTGGCATAGTGAGTTTGGCGCTATCGCTTGTAGGTTTTGCTTGGGATTTGGCGTGGTCACCCCAGCTACTGGGATCTGCAAATGTTTATTGTCATTTTACACTAACAAATTGACGTCTGACAAAAAAACGTTATATACATTTCTTTCATGTTTTTTCCGGTAAAATCGATTGCCGCTATCAGTTTTTTGAAAATGATAACTTTTTGATAATTTGTTTATAATTTCTTATAAACAATTGCAAATGGCAAAAGAAAAAACACGGGTATTTTTTTTCGATTTAGCTACGATTGGCATAGTTAGTTTGGCGCTATCTTGCCCAGGTTTGGCATGGGCCTTAATGGGTTAAAAACATAAATTAGAAAAAATTGTCGAAAATTATTTTTAAAAAAAGACATCAAAAACTGTCTCAATTCTTGACAATTACGTTTTTGGACATAATTTTTTACGTCTTTTTTTATCTCCTTTTTGACGTACCAGACGTCAAGTTTTTCAACAGGGAATCTTATAATACATTGAAACTAGAATACAGTAATTTATATCAATCGTAAAGAAAAGGAAAAACTATATATAATCGCAATGACTCCTAAATGTAATTTTTTTGGTAACTACTTATTATATGAGATATTTCTCATCTTTTTTATAAAATCTACCAAATATCAAAGCAAAGTAACATGAACCTTATGTAAATAATACAAACAATGTTGAACAAAGTATTAATACCATGAATAATATAATTAGCTTAAAGTGAAATTAAGTCTGAAAACTGGACATCATCTGGCAGAAAGGAACTCTTATTACATGAGAGTGGTAAGTCGGTGAAATGTGCACCAGCGCCGTCGTGCATTGGCTGCGTATTACAACCATTATTATTGCTATTGGTATCAATTGTTTGATCCATATTTTCGTCAGCCTCGTATTCTTCAAGTTTCGACTGCATTTCAGATTCGTTGGAAGCATTTATGTCTTCATCGGAAACAGTTTCTATTTCTTCGTCTTCATTTTCAATAGTTGCCTCGACTGTTTTAAAATTCTCATCTTCTTCGTCATCTAAATTGCATTCCATGAAGGCATTCGCCAAATTCAATACATGTGGAGGCAGCGGTTCATTACCGGCGTCTGATTCGTATTCATCCTGCGGAGGTACTTCATTTAAAGCTTCCTCTTCATTGTTGCTTCCAGCTTTTGATTGTAAATTTTCTACAAATACAATTATAATGTACAATAGTTAAATAAACAATAATTTTTTAGAGATTGCTATTAAGCGTTTATTAATAGTAGTTTTTTAATTACCGTGTTGGATAGTTTTCATATCAGATTTTTTTTTTCGAATGTAATTGAATGCGTTTCGTGCTTCCATATCGGCTTCAATGTCATTCATATTTCTTTTGGCCATTAACCAGTAACGGTAGAAATCTGAAATGGAAAATGATTATTTACAAATCAATATATATATATAAATATAATTATATAATACAATTATATATATATATATATATATATATATATAATTAATATATCCTATTAAAATTAATGTGCACCTTGAATAGCTAGACATTTTCTTTCGTCTAACTTTCCACCTGCTGGCTTTTTCATTTGTTTATTGCGATTACTACCGCGACTAGTTAATGTGCAAGTCCTTAATTGCTCCTCACCGAAAACCACAAGAGCCATGTTTCGTACAAAGACAGAATTTGTTCTAATATTAGAAACTGCTAAGTAGTATGAATCTGTTGAAATCCAGACACCTCTTTCTAAATGTACCTGCAACAGTGCATTTTATAAGTGAAGATATAGAGTGATAACATGATAAGATCATTTTAAGCTAAAACATGGAATCTGGTATTTTGACTATTTCTTGCGGCCATCTTGAAAGTTGTAGCTATTAAATTATCATCATCATATTTTTAAATAAATTATATTGTTTCAAGTAACGAAGAGTTATGAACATATTCTTTCTATCCATTCTAATGAATTAATAATGAACTAACTTTTGATTCGTCCATTTTGATATATCCGGATGGCAAATAGCCATTGTGTAGCATAGTGGCTTGCGTATTTGAGTTTTGCTTGAAGAGGGCTGCAAAAAAAGACTCGTTTTAGTGCAATAGAAAAAAATAATAGTAAAATGAATATTATGATAGTATATTATATAGTATCTTGAAACAAATAGTAATTTCTTTATTACTTTTCATTCCGTCTGCAGAATTGATACATCATTTTTGCAAATTCTCGTTGAGCTGCCGAATTCGATTAATTTCATTATCCTTTTCACTTAGTAGATTTTGAAGATTATCACATTCTTTGCTTTTATCTTCAACTTGTTTCTTTAAATCAGTATTTTTTTTCTTCAATTCCTGCAGTCTTTTTGTATATTTTAACTCTCTGTCATGATAAGAACTTGCACGTTTGGCACTGTAAGAAAACGCATTCTCTTTTCCATTTTCTTCTTCGTTGATTAGTTGCTTGGTATGATGTAGTGAACTTTTCATTATAAAGTTTTGTTTCTGCACCATGTTTCGAGTTTCTTGAGCACAAACGTTGTTACTTATATTCTGTAACGGTTTGTGAGTAGTGGTCTTCTCTTTCACATTTTGAGCATTTTTACCAGAATTTTCTTGTTCTGTAATGTGAGAAAACTCATTGTCTTCTTCATTTTCTTTTTCGTTGTTTATTTGCTTGTTATGATCTAGTGAACTTTTTCTCATACAATTTTCTTTCTGTACCAAGTTTCGACCTATTTCTTCAACACAAACTTTGTTATTTCTATTCTCTAAGGGTTTGTGTGTAGTGGTCTTCTCTTTTACATATTTTTTGACGAAAGGATGCACAATAACTTCTGATGATACAAGTTTAGGTTTCATATGCCCTCTATCCATGTTTCGTATTTCATTTTTTAGAAGCGTATTTCCCTCGGCACGTTCGCACATGTCATCAGGTTCCTCAGAATCAGAACAAGGTTTCAGTTTTTTCGAGGGTATTTCCTTTTTCAATAAAAAATAATAGATAACTTTGATTAGAGATAAGGTCATAATAAGCATAGATGTTCATCTAAATTGTAAGGTAGATGTCCCAGTAATCGGGACGATCCCAGTAATCATGAGTTTTGAGGTGTAAACGCAAGAATTAAGTATTTTCCGCATAAAAATACAATTCTAAAATATGTTTAAGCAAGTTTGAACAATGCTTGTTGTGAAAACAAAATTGTGACTGATTCAATCAGTCACTCGAAATGACTGATTCTCAGTCAATAAAAGTGACTGATTGGTCAGTCGTTTTCTAAGTGACAAGTAAATCAGTCATTTTATGTTAGAATAAAGTGAGGAGTGGTGTTTGCTAGATGAAAATAATTAGAAATTCGTTTTTAGAATTGACGCGAATAATACACTTTTAAAATACTTACATTAATAATTTAATTTTTATTAAATATTAACGATAAGGAATTATTTCTTAATTTATTATCAATAAATAATCAATATAAATAATAATTTATATCAAATTTTTCTATATTATTGTTATTATTAAAATTCTACGTCATTAATTTTGTATATAATTATCATATTACATCATAAAAATGTTTGATTATAAACAATATATATGTATACGGTTATATTCGTCAAAAGTAACCAAGTGTACGGTTAAAAAATTTGTTATCAAACATATAATCCAAATACAGGGGCTGGAATTTTCTGAAGAATTTTCACATTTTTTTAAGCCGCCAATTTTCAAGTAATTTAATAATTTTTGCTACAGTATCCCACTGGTGGCAGACTGTCGCGCTTGCCTGCTTCAAACAATAGTACGTTGCTACCTAATGACATTTCTACCTGTACACCGGTACATTTTCTTGTGTGTGCGGCTCAGCCATGGAAATATACCTGGATTATTTTCGCACTTGAAGCTTCACTTTCCGTATCTTTCAAAAGGGACAGTTCTTCAATTCGAATTTCCTTTTGGAAGTGTAAAGTTCGGGTCGTTGTGCAAAGTGAAAATTTATCGTGAACGTGCAATTTCTCTGTGATTGGACTGTTTTTGTAGCAGTGGTGTATTTCACGGTGTTAATATATATATATAAAAAAGGTAAGCATAAATCTTCCGTTACGTGAAACATAAAATTCTATTGTTAGCAGTTTTGGAGTTTTCTCATTTCACATTTCTTCGAAATTCCTGGATAAATATGAATAAATTCTTTGAAATTCAATTACAATATTAGAAAATCTCTTGAAATCTCGTGAATTGAAATATAATTCAATTGATGACTTTAATATTACTGAAATCGTTTTAAATCTTATAAAAGTCCGTTAAAATCCATTAAAATCCTTTGAAATATTTAGACATCCTTTGAAATCTTTGAAACTACCTTAGCTCAACCCGATGAACTGAAAAAATATTAAAAGAATTTGTGGTAGTAGTTATTTTAAATTTTGTGAAGAAACTTTATTTTTATGGATATTATTCACAGAATGATAAAAAAATCAAAATACCAATCTATGTAATTATACCCACATAAAGCCATAGCATTCTCACAATGTCTTATAGTAAAATTATTCAACTTTAAAGTTATGTACTATGATTGTTTATTTTCATAATTTTCGATAAAATTTATAGTAGATTATAAATGTTTGAGTTTGAAAAATGATTTGAAAATTCATTCTTATTTCGTCTTTACACAGGCCCGAGTTGAAGAAAATATCTCGAATGGGACACCAGGTTGTGAGATTCCGAAAAAAGATCTCATACGATTTGTTAAGGTAAGAATTTTATTTTCAAACGCAAAATTGAAAATATAGTTTGAATGTACAGTTATACATATCATCGAAACTTTTTTTTTTTTTCAGAGCGAAATAAACGCCAACGAGTTCATTCCCTGGCGGACCGGCCGAACGCAAACATTACGCTACAGCGTAACGGTAAAGTAATGGTAAAGTAATGCTAAAGTAATATGGCATTAT
>CAKNXH010057561.1:125283-137506 GCA_932178445.1 Andricus quercusramuli | reverse complement strand
TTTCAGTTGGGCGAAATAACATTCAGTAAAATCGAAATCACCATTTAAAGACAAAAGAATAGTTTACTCCCGAGCTGCTGTGTTTCTGAATTAAGGCCAAAAAAGTATGATAAAAAAAAATCCAGTTCCGAGAAATAGAATGTGGATGTTTACAATTTCAAAGTGACTGGAACCTAAAATTGAAATAGGCTTGGTTGAGGATCACGATAACAAGTGAAATTTTCAGTTTAAACAAAAAATAAAAACGTCCCCTGGTTGCCGATAGGGAGGCCCTGTACCAGGAGGTTTCCGCTGAATACGGTTACAGTACTCAATAAGCAGTCGCGGACAATGGTCCAGGTATGGTACCGAAGGAGAAACTCCCAAATAGTTTTATTCAAGGGCTTTTTCTTTGAAAAAATAAGTACTTTATCATTTTATTACATCTAAAAACTTTTAGAAAGAGGAATATGGCCACAAAAAGGTTTAAAAAAATGTAAGAGGTAAGGCACTTCAAAAAAAAAGATAGACATGTACACAGAGAGTCGGTTATCTGGTTTTGAATTATCAATATTTTTATTACTATATTCAAAATGAGATTTCAAACAAATCCTTTTAACTCAAAATGTGTTTGATGTTTTAAACATTTTTAATGCAAAAAATTTATTTTCGGCAAAAATGTTGGTTATATAGTTCTGTACTTCAACCCTTCCATTGTTGCTAATCAAGAATGCTTTCGTGTCTTGAATTGACCAATGCGCTTTACATCTTTGTTACGAGCTTCAGCAGCTTCTTCCGAGTACTGCCCAATAGAAAGAAGAAATTGCTACATGACATTACGCCCATAAAGCAAAACTTTGTGAACTGTAGGAGGCACAAAATACTGTTGGTACAATAATGTAACATATAGTTCTGCTGTCTCGTAGGCAAAGCCATGAAAAAATTTGGTACGTATTTTTGTGGTACCTGCTAGCATTAGCAAAATTTTACCGAACCTCTTAATCAAGTCTATATTAACACTCGCTATTTCTGTTGTTCCTTCGACATTTGCAAAAAGTCTACGAGCAGTGTTTCCGGTATTCGAGTTCCCTGATCCGTGCGTCGGTTGATTTATGATCAAACATGTCCTTTGTTAAAATTCATCGCAAATTCGTTTCTGAGCATTTTTTGTATCTCCTTATGCTCCTTAGTTATTGCTGACCGTTTACAAAATTCAAGTCGATAGGCAATGTACAAAATGCACTCCATAAACCTTAAACAAGCGTGCAAGGTAGAGAGTACAAATTCAAAGTTAGGAGCGATTCCTTCCTTCTGGCTTACATGCTTTAGATCATTCATCTCACTCGGTCTAGCTCGACAAATGTAGCAATTTGAACTATCTGGAGTATCAGTGAGTGCAGTGACCTTAGCGTCAAGCATAGTCAACTTTATATCAACTTTGACTATATATTCGTGGTGGAGTGTACGGATTATTGTTGGCCGCAATTTACCGATTTGTTTTTTCACATAATTTATTTCTTCTTGCGTTCTCTCCCTAGTTTCTTTAGCGAATGCAACAAGGGTCGGTATACATCGTTTAGAAGGTGTAGGATGAGGATTAATCCAAACAATATTGTTTGATTTTACGACTCTCAGACATAATGGTACCATCGAAACTGTAAATACGGACGCATCCGACGAATGTTCATCTGAAAATGTCTGGTTATACGTTCCTTGATCTGATGCTTCATCACAATCATACTTAATTTCTAAATCCAAGTTACATGTTTTGACTCTTTATTCTAAAACAGGGATAGATATTTTTGGAAATTTAAAAATTCGTCCTACTAAATGGTCGATACATGATTGACGGTTAACACGAGCCTCTGTTTCTGAAATAAGTATTTTTAATGGGTACCAAGCTTTCTTCCCTCCTCCAATTAAATGGTAAAATGGATAAATGTCAGCATTTCTTCGTTTTTCCTGTAAGTGAACGGTCGCTACTTTTTCTTCCTGAATTTCGTTTTGATTCTGAAAAATCTACAATAAAATAAGAATTTTACCAGTCTGCGAATTCATTAAAAAAATTTTTCTTAATATTGTACGGTCGTTTCTATTTTTTATGAAAACTAGGAAAGAAATATCGCGTTACTTGAGTTCTAATAATTTCCAGATGTTCGTCATCGAGGTTATTTTCGGTTTTACAATAATTTATCAAACTTTGTAAGTCGTTACTGTTGTTTTCTATATTTAGGAGCTAACAATAACTTTTTATTACTATTATTATAAAAAAATATATATAATAATAAATTTGATTCAATAATAGCTACGTTGCATTGGGCTAACTCCCCAATGCAACGAATTATGCGGTTACGGCACCAGTATCGCGCAGTGCCACCCACAAAAGGCCTCTCTCGGATGGAGGCCATGGTTCAGTTGGGAGTGGCAATAGGACCGAACCGAGGCGACGATCAGGCAATGGCCCCGGAAAAACGCGAGAACACCGATTTAAATGGTCGGACCAACTTAGGAGGGACATCCATACCTGTTGCCAAAGAAGCTCACCGGCGCGAAGAGGATTCATGCAGAGATTACATGAACGTTAGGTGAATATGCACCCGGAATATTCTCATAAAAGAACTAAGTATTCAAGAGATCAGGTATCCTTTTAGCGTACAAACAGATATGAAGCTCTTCATCTAGATGAGCAGCATCCTCTAGCGAACATACTACCCGTTCCAGCAAGACCACCTATGCAAATAGCCGATAATGCCAACATGAGAAGTAGGAGATCTATCCACCAAAAATTCTTTTTCAGGATGGACAAATTAGCTGAAGCTAATATTGCTCTCCCCGATTCGCTCCCCGAAGATGTTAATCGCTGGAATCTGAACTGTATATTTTACGAGAAGGCGGTCTCCCTGCTTAGCGGCAATAGAAGTAACTAAAAGGTACTTGCTCGAAACTTATGGTAAGCAAATCACACGCTGAACAAGTGTAAACTGTTGACCACCAAGCAGCATTGAACGCAAGAAATGAGATCTCTTTCAACAGCAAAAGAGCGCCTTGAAATGCGAGTAAGTGGATTCAGGAAAATTCCTCTTTTTCTACTCATCCTTCCCGTCTGTTCAATAAAACGTCATGTGCCGTTAAAAATCCGCCTAGTCGAGAAGAGATTCAAGTTTTCTGGGAGCAAGTATATGAAGATACTTAGCAGCTAAATGAAGACGCTTCAGATATATCACTCTTTCCTAAGTTTTGCCAAAGGCAAAGGCTGCAATGCCCAGAGGAAGAGTGTCCACTAATTACTGCTGAATAAGTGAAGTAAGTTATCGCTAGAACTAAGAACTTTTCAGCACCAGGGCCAGATAAAGTCAACAACTTTTGGTGGAAGA
Organism: Andricus quercusramuli; assembly: GCA_932178445.1. Classification (NCBI taxonomy): domain Eukaryota; kingdom Metazoa; phylum Arthropoda; class Insecta; order Hymenoptera; family Cynipidae; genus Andricus; species Andricus quercusramuli. The sequence goes on along the minus strand of CAKNXH010057561.1, from coordinate 134,153 downwards.
AGTTCACTTCTACGCACCAACATCTAGCTCGTATATTTACTACTTTCTTAAACGGAGACCAACCCATCCCGCAGTGGTTAGTGGAAGGACGCACGGTACTGATCCCTAAGACCGGAGATTTTTCAAGTCCAAAGAACTAGTGGCCCATAGCTTGTTTATACACCAGTTACAAGCTATTCACTGGCATCCTTAAAGAGAGGATATTAACATATATCGAGCCGGTATGGAGCGTAATAGTCGAACAACGTAGATGCAAGAGAGGGCCGACAGGTTGCAGGGAGAACCTGTTAATAGACACGTGTATTACCCAGGACTCGATCAGGTATCGACGCAATCTGTCCATGGCTTGGTTTGAGACTACCGTAAGGCATTCGATAACACGAACCATGAGCTACTTATCAAGCACCTTGAGTGCCTGGAGGTGTATCCAAATGTACTGAGATGCATAAAAGAGCTTATTTTCTTGTGGCGGACAAGATTTGTCATAGCATCTGACAAAAGACAAGTGGCTACCAGCTATAATACATATAAGAGGGTGGTCTTTCAAGGAGACTCTCTAAGTCCGATACTTTTTTGCATTTCTCTCTTGCCTCTATCTATTGTGCTCCCAGGCAAAAGATCTGGATACCTGTGTGGCCCGCCGAGCAGAAGAGAATATTAGGTCAGCCACCTTTTATACATAGACGACCTTAAACTCTTTGCTTCTTCAAAAGAGGACCTTAACATCCTTGTGACGGTGGCAAATAGGTACTCTAAAGCGATTGGCATGATGTTTGGACTGGACAAATGTGCCTGCGTCCACCTACACCATGGCAGACTAGAAACTGCATCATCGCGTGACGATCAGAATGTTCAGCTCATAGGCGGATATACCATTCAACATCTTGGTAATGGAGAAACATGTACATATCTTGGAAAACCGCAAACGAAAACCCAAAATGTGCGTGTGTTAAAAACGGCCCTTGAAAAAAAGTATCGCCGTTCCCATACTGCTCTACACGTTTGGTGCACTCCTCACTCCAAGGAACAGAGTTGTACGAAGTCTCTCGCGTAAATTTCCCGCTGTTGCTTACCTTATGGGACAGAAGGTGCAGGAGCGGATGATGTACACGTTCCAGTTGCGTCGGAATTGGTTGCTTTAAGGAACCATGATCGTAGCTTCCGGAGCCTACAACTTCTAATAACTAAAACACTACTAACCTGTATATTCTCTACCCAAAGCTAAGCTACATAAAGCCGATTTTGAGCAGAGAACGTCACTTGAACTTATGCTGAACAATTTTTTGCCTCTCTCGTGAAAAAACAAAATTCGTTTTGAAACAAAAGCATCGTCCTCTTAGGTTTTTTGTTTTGAATTGCTTAAATATCTTTTTCACACAAACTTAATTGAGCGATTGGGTACAACACAGCTTGCTTGTATTTTCAGAAGTCACTTGTTTTCCATTTGTTTTACACATAACTTCATGAAGAACAAACGAAAAACAAGTGACTTTTAAAAATGCAAGTAGGCTGTTAGTGCATCCAACCGCTAAATTATTTGGCTGGTAGATTAGATTAAGTTTGTCCCAAATGAATGCTTGTTGTAAAAAGATTCTTTTTGAGACAATTGAAAATCCGCTCAATCTTAAATTTAAGAGGAAATTTTATTGGTGAGAGACAAGCTTTCGATACAAGAGGTCAAGATGTTTACAGTGCTAGTCACTTAATTTATATTTTGTTTTACAAAAATATCTTTATGTAAGTATAAGTGGTGAAAAAGCCTTTTATTTCTATAACAAAATGATGATCCTCAATTCCTTTGTTTAGATTAAAAAAGATGTTGGAAAGCGATGTTATTTGTCTGAGGCACGAAGGAATAGTAAGGAGTGGTATCCATGTACGTGGGGAGTGGGACGAGCGACGTCCAAGAATTCGTTAATGTTTGCACGAATGAAAACTGCTGCCCCGTGCACATGCGCACTGGCGGTTGCCATGCCAACGATGTCTACACGTGTTTGAAGTTTCGAGCTTGTGTAGTACTTACACTTTCTAGATCCTTTTCGTATTTTTGATGACATTTTCCTTCTCGTTTTTAATTCATGAACGTGATATACACCCAACAAAATAAAAACACAAACATATACATAGCCTACATATGCATCGAAATGTCAAAATATAACATAGGGGAGTGGGTATAACACGTGACTGCGAAAACAGCTCTGCGCATGTGCACGGGGCAGCATACGAGTTTTCATTCGTAGCAACCATTAACGAATTCTTGGACGTCATTTGTCCCACCTCTGCTCACCAAACACATAGGGTGATACCAATACTTACTATTCCTTCATGGTCTGAGGATATAATTTATAAAAATATAATGTTAAAGATGGTAAAAATGACATACTACAGACCAAAAGAATTCGCTTGTTGGATCCTTTATTCCAATTGATCGACGTTTCAAACACACATAGTTTTTCACATCAGGATAAAGTTATTGAAAAGAGAAGTTCATAAACATCATCGTCAAGTATAAAACAGTTCCAAATTCTCCTTTCCCCATTTTTCTTTAGGTTATCTTCCTTTCAGGTTACATTTTTGTTAAAATTTTCAACTTTATGTTGATTCTTAAAAATTAAATAGTATGTTCCAAATTGTTATTAACAATAATGATTTTGTAAAAAACATTGTGTAAAGATCGGAGACAAAAATGGCGTTTTGCTCGACGACAGTTTTATCTCCGATTTTGACACAATGTTTTTTACAAAATTATTATTGTTAATTACAATTTTGGAACATACTATTTAATTTTTAAGAATCAACATAAAGTTGAAATTTTTAACAAAAATGTAACCTGAAAGGAAGATAGCCTACAGAAAAATGGGAAAAGGAGAATTTGGAACTGTTTTATACTTGGTAATGATGTTTACAAACTTCTCTTTTCAATAACTTTATTCAAGAGAATATGGCTAAATTCCATAGAAATCACAAGATGATCTTTCCAGTATTTAAAAAGCTTATATTCTTAAAAATAAGTTTAAACAAGATTTATGCCTATATAATTAGTTCCTTCCGGCAGACTAAAAAGTATCTTAAGCATCTAAGGGTCTTGAACTAAAGGAAGTTTTAAAGGAAGTAGGTCTACCACAATTTGATTTTCAGGTGATTTTAATTATTTCTTTCTATCATACCTTTAAAAAGTCTGGTAAATACTTGAAGTTACTTGAATTCTTTTGAAATCTCCTGAAATAATGTATATTCACATGAAGTCACATGCAATCACTGGTATTCTCTTGAAATCTCCTGAAGTCAGTGAAATCTTCTGAATTCATTGCAATATGCTGAAGGGGTCAACAACCCGTGAAGTTAGATGTACACCTTCATTGAAGTCAGTGGCGTGAAGTCACTGAAATCACTTTAAGTCAGTGTACACTCCATCGTTCGAGTTGTGAACCCCTCGGTGTCAATCAATCGAGTTGATTGATTAATAAGGATAAGAAGAAAGGATTCTTTTTATTTTTCCACCGTTACTGAAAAATTGTAATGTGTTAGCCTTAATGTTCTTAAAACGTGTTATCTTATTAGTAACGTCTATAAAATTAACACATTTTTTTAGGAGCGGACAAGGGACAACTCTAAAGAAGCTGAAAGTTTCAGGGAACAATTAAATGCCCGTTCTTCCGAGTATGTCGAGGAAGTTTTAAGTCCGCACTTTGGTAGTATAATGCAGCTTGTTAAGGAATCCGAGGCCTTCATTGAAAAAGGACAAACTGAAGATGTGAAGCGACAGGAGGGTAAAGCTCTCGCCCTAGTGCAATCGTTTACAAACAATTGGAAGCGTGCTCTCGAGGATATTAATCGCGAAGTTTTGCGATCCTATCCTAGTTTAGTACTTGGAACTACTCTCGTGCAACGTGCAATGACGCAATTGGTTCAGTATTACAACAGATTCCATAAAATTCTACCTAGCAATGCGCGGCCGCAATTAACCAACATTCACCATATTATGGTTGAAATAAAAAAGTATAAAGCTAATTATTAGATCTGTTATATCTTCTAATTGTACATAATTTTACACAAATCAATATGTATACTCGAACCTTTAAAATGCAACCTTACCGTATTTTATCGTGTAAGAGAAAGACTAGTCTTTCATGTTTGTAATTGAGTTCGATAATTTGTATATATTTATGAGATTAAGTGAGCTACAGCAAAGAATAATATATAAAGCAGGGAATGCTAAACGGTGCTTTCCAGTCAATCTAATTTTACAGGAGTGGTAAAACCTTGCTAGAGGAATAATTTACAACCGATTGAGTAATTTTTTGTGTGTAGGTAGATAGATCAGTTTAATAACTATTGAGTGAAATAATAGATGGCGCTAAATATGCATGTGATAATCTAATGAAAATGGCAATGAAGCTGGTACCGTTTAACTTTTTCTGGCATTATAAAGAAAAATATTACATAAATCGTTAAGAAAATCATATGAAATACATATTTTTATTTATTCAATAAACAAATAACACTATTTAAGAGAAACAGGAATATTTATATTACTAGTAAAAAAAATATTTTGGTAATATCTCCAATTGATATATACTTCTTGAAATCCTGTAATAACCGTCGAATTATTAAAAAAGTAATATTTCACTATACTTTAAACATTTAGTTTGAATTGTATGAAATTTTAAAATATTTGAATACTAAATTTTAGGGTATAAAAATAGGTATAAATGAGCGAGAAAGTATGATTTTTGAAAAATTCGATTTTGTCGAAAAGTGGACTTAACACCATCTAGCTTTCCCTGCTTCATATATATTTAAAAAAAATTGAAAACGATACTAACAAAAAGCACTTGGAAATAAAGCATTTTCTTTCAAATAAAGTGGGGAGTATGATTGGGAAATTTCCTGAAAAATTCTGTACATTTATTTATAAAATATTGTTTACAAGATACCTTAAACCAATGGTGATATGTCTTAAACCGAGAACATGTACGTAAATGCGTGCTTAAGTTTATACGATGTTGTGTCTACTATAAATTAGTGGTACGCATATATTTAACTATCCGCAAGTTATAGATACGCTGATAACTTGTTTCCTTCTCGATTTCGTACAGCACGTATGGCATTTCGTTTATGTCAGCACGAAATTTTCGATGATCGGCTCGTATACAGTTCAGATTGGTTAGCGACAAAAGTTACCAAATCAAAATTCATTACAAAATTTTTAACAAAGAATCACTTTTACTTCTGTTTCACAATAAATATGAAGGTGAGGAATGGTAATGGCTGGAGCTATATGTGTTTGGCTTTTTTATAATCACTGGTAACTGGCGTTCAATTTTCACCTTTTCATTTTACAAAACTGCGTCAATTGCGTGTAAAACTCCATTCGTAGCTGGTACATTGTACGTTACCATATGAGCATCATTTATTCGGATTCGCCCTGAAACAAATAATAAAGTTGTTCAATTACGTAGAATTAAAAAACATGAAAACATGGAAAAAAAGCTTAAAATCCTAATAATTCCTTCTATAAAAGATGTATATTGTGTACATCTTTTTATAGAAAACTGTTTCAGTAAAATAGATTCGGCATTTCCATTATTTCATTGTTATCAAAATCGTTGAAAGTTGAACACAAGGAGATAAAATTTCATCAAATTGGATGTGTATATACGCACACATATGTTTTTATTATTGTATTTTAAAATATGTGCATGGACATGTATTATGTATGCAAGCATATCTGCAATGACATTAACGACGAAGCAGGAAGTTAACACGTCACGAGAAAGGAGGTTAATAAGTAAGTAGCTGCTGGGATTAGAGTGTGAGATGATGCTATTGACATTCGTATAAAATCCACCGAATTGTGTAAATTTAAAATTAAAAAAATGTCCGGAAATGCTCAATCAAATAATGAATTACATCCTAATATTCAAATGAACCAATGTCGTTTTTCGTGAAGGTGTATGTCTAAAGGATTTAATTGAAAATTAAAACTGCTTATTTCAGAGCCTTCTTTATATTGAACTTTTGATAAATATATGATAGGAGTATTATTAGGAATTTACTGGAATCATGTGATATTTATTAATTAAATCATATCTGCCTGTGTGTCCGTTAGCATGCCTAATGCGGAAACTATTAGGTCTCCTGATCTCATCTTTTGCATGGAAATGTGTCTAATAAGAGGAAAAATATTTAGAGCCCTGAGCAAAATCTCATTGAAACAATATTACCACGCCTAGCGCGGTAACTGTTAGGTCTACAGACTTTATTCTTCGCATGGGGATCTGTTTTGCGTTTCTAATACGAGGAAAAATGATGAGAACTTTGATAAAAGTTGTAATCGAGACGTTGCTGTGCAAAAACATGAAAATTTAGTATTTTGAATCAAAATGACCCTGTGAACATCCTTAGCGCGCGAATTATTAGGGCTGCGGACTTCATTTTATGCATGGAGATGTATTTCATCTGAACTTATGAAGGTTTTTGTTAGCAGAAAATAGTTTTTTTGTCATTAATATTATTAAAGCATTTGTGCACTCGACTTTTCTTTATTCAGGGTTCCTAGCGACTCGGCCAATCCGGAATATCTGGGAATTTTCCGGGAATTTTGTGCATCAGAAGCTGGGAAATATTTACTAAATTTATTTACTTTATTTAGCTGGAAAATTTACTAAACAAAACGTGGCACAGACAAATAAATTTGTCTACTAATGCCAGCATGAAATTCAATCTCGAAGAAGGGGGGCGGTTAAAAATACCAGGTTTTGGGCCAATGTCAGAACTGGCTCAAAGTGGGTTATTTTAATCGTCTATGTGTGCATCATAACCTCCTGGAACGATTTCGTCCTATAGTCATTTGATTCGTTATAATGACAGTATCAAGTTTTTCAATTCCATTGAGGAAATGAGCGATTCAGTCAAATATACAAAGCAGAACAATTTGAAACTGAATTGTCTCAAACAGAAAGTGCAATGTTTTGAAATAATGGGGAGGCCACATATAACATTCTAAGAGAGTACTTTATTAACGTGTGTCGACTTCGGTGGTTACAGTAGAACAGGCGGAGCTAGCACACCGACTCAAGCACTCACGCGACGAGTGCGCACCCGCGCTCTCTGGCATACATTACACTCCTCAACACCTAATCAGAAATATCCTTTATAAATCTAGAATTTGTCGCGCTTTTCTAATGCGTCCCGAACGCCTCACTTCCGCGGTGCCAACCGGCTCGCAAACCATCGCTGGAACTGCGGCTTCATTATTTTCTTTCGTAATGTCACAAGTTTATACAGGTGATGAGTCCGTTCTGCTATCAGTTAATACATTTTGAGATACAACGTCGTCTGGCTCATGGGTTTGCGTGGGACGCTCATTCGGTATCTCGAAATTGATGCGCTGATCGGGAATTGACATGTTTTCATTTTTTTCTTTGTTACCAAGTTCTAATTGACACGTGCGCAACTGATCAACGTGTCTTTTCCATACCCTCCCGCCATTCGTGAGCACAGAATACGTCACTGGACTCAGTTTCTCTGTAATTTCTGACCTACGCCAATTGTCATGTACGTAATCTTTCGCCATTACTGTTTCCGCGACCGAAAATTCGTTTACGCGGTTGCCAGAAAAGTAGTGCCTCTGATCGTCTAGTTTTTTCTCCACCCCCCCCCCCCCCACCCCCCACGCGGGCGCGACTTCAGTTGTGCAGTGTGGTGTGGAACGATAAGAGAAAAGAAATGTAGTCAGAGCTTCTTTTTCATTTAAATGACTTTTTACCTGTTTAAATTTCCTCTTAAATGTTTTAACCAAGTTTTCAGCAGCCCCGTTCGATGCCTGATGGTATGATGCTGTTTTTATGTGTCTAATGCCGTTATTTTTCATGAATTCCTTAAATAATTTCGAGGTGAAGGTTGGAACATTGTCAGTTACTAATTTAATTGGAAGCCCCCAATTGCAAAAATATTCCCTCAAGGCTTGCTTTGTTTTTTCAGTCGTTATATTTGACATTTCCTTAACTTCGACCCACTTTGAATTGGCCCTGAATTGGCCCCAAAAAGTCAGCGTGCAGTCTTTCATTTGGCTCGTTTGGCCACCCCCATGAATGCAAAACCGCCCTGGGCGGACTGTCAGCTTTGGCCAGACAAGGTTCACATCTCTTTGTCACCCCTTCAATATCGTTATCCAACCCAGGCCACCAAATATAGGACCTTGCCAAGCTTTTCATCCTGACAATACCTATGTGCCCTGAGTGTAATTAATCGAAGAGCGTTTTCCTCAACACCGAAGGGATGACTACTCTGTGACCCCACACGACGCAGCCATTCTCAGCATATAATTCGCGATTTTGTTTTAAATATTGTGTCAGTGCATCCGGCACATCCACTGGCCAATTTTCCATAGAATATTTTTCAACCAAACTTAAAACTCGATCTCTGTCTGTTTCCTCCGCTATCACGTTGGCAATGATTGTCGGAATGTCATCAAATACGATGTGACGAATTTCAAAATCTTACCCGGAAAGAAATACGCCCCATCTTTGAATTCGCGAAGCTGCCATTTGGGGTAAACCTTTTTTATTCCCAAAAATAAAAATCAGCTGCTTATGATCTGTGTCAAGTAAAAAATGTCTATCGTAAAGGAATTGATGAAATGATTCAACTCCGAAAACAATTGCGAGAGCTTCTTTGTCCAATTGCGAGTAATTCAATTCTGGCTTGGAAAGAATTCGCGATGCAAACGCGATTGGCCGTTCGACCCCCTACACTCTAAAAACAGACTATTGACTGTCAAACGATTCCATTCACTATTAAAGGATTTTCCATTCAAAATTAGCATAAGAGGAAATCCTTTCATAGTTAAAGGATTGTCGTTTCAA
>CAKNXH010057561.1:83572-115283 GCA_932178445.1 Andricus quercusramuli | reverse complement strand
AGAAAGCAACTTGTTGCAATTACGGCATGACCATTTAATGTAAATTTTAACGTTTTATTATAATTGCAACAATTTACATATTAATTTTGTTTCCTTTATTAATTATAATGCCATATTACTTTAGCATTACTTTACCATTACTTTACCGTTACGCTGTAGCGTAATGTTTGAGTTCGGCCGGTCCGCCAGGGTGGGAATAAAACAATCAGAGTTTTGTAACGATTTCATGCATGGAATAAATATTTTTATGAAAACTTCTTCATTTCTTTCTTAAAAATTGTTTCGCGTGAACTTTTAGCTTGCCCAAAAATCGCGCAAATACCCAAGCGCTGGAAAGTCTCAATGACCCACTTTTTTAACAAGATGAAAAACAATGATTACCTTCCTTTGATATGAATTAATATATAAACTTTGGAGCTTCACCTCTACCCTACTGCGTAATCCCTATACATTTCATTAAGATCCCTGGCGGACCGAACGAACGGAGCGGATACGCTACAGCGTATCCTTATAGTATCCACATCGTATCCTCTCCGTATCATGCAAGAAAAACTCATTAAAAAAGAAAGATTAACATTTCACTTGTTGAAATTCGGATTCTGCGTGAAATTTTGAGGTAAAAAGTCACAGAGTAATCGCAATAGTTTTTCTTGCAACATTAAAAACTTTTAATAAATATAATACTCATCGATGACGTGCGCTGAAGGCGACTTCAAACGCATCGTTATTCAGTAGCAGTTCATAGGCTTTATCCGTCGACGATGCGTTTGAAGTCGCCTTCAGTCCACGTTATCGATAAGTATTATATTTTTTGAAAGTTCTTAATGTTGCAAGAAAAACTATTGCGATTACTCCGTGACCTTTTAACGCAAAATTTCACGTAGAATCCGAATTTCAATAAGTGAAATGTTCATCTTCTTTTTTTAATCCGTTTTTCTTGCATGATACGGAGAGGATACGATGTGGATACTATAAGGATACGCTGTAGCGTATCCGCTCCGTTCGTTCGGTCCGCCAGGGATAGTCCCAAAATTGAGTGACTGTGTGCGATTTCAAGTCAAAAACTAAATAAAGTTTTGGTTCGAGGGAAAATTAGTCTTTCCTATTTATTTAAACAACTACACGTGCTACAAGCTTCTTCATAAGGAAAAGAATATGCGCAATTAAATTTCATATTTACCCAGCAAAAAAGAAAGAATTGATACGGATCGGGGCGAATTAACATTTTTGTAATGCGCGTGAATCCCGTTTTCTGATTCGTTCGAACGCATTAAGACGCATTTAGATGAATTGAGACAGCACGAATTGAATGCGTGTGATTTCGTATGAATGCGTGGTCGAGGTCAATCAGACAAAAATTAATAAAAAGTGCATGTGTCGAGACTTGAAATAGCGATCCCTCGTGTATCAGTCCAGAGTACCCGCCACTGAGCTACGAGACAATTTACTAAACATTTACAATAAATTCTATATGCCCTGCACGTTGGTTTTCCTGTTACGGATTAAATTGTATGAATCAGCACTTGCTGAAATTCGCCGTGCCGCATTGGGGCGAATTCAAGTGTGTATTTCACTCTCACGAATTCAGACGCATTGACCAATGTTGAAGCGTTTGCGTGCTGACGCATTGAAGGGTATTCGCTGACTTTAGACTTTTGTACTGTATTTGTACGTATAGGAAGATTCAAAATTGAAATACCGTCTTCACGAATTTACATGCATTGACTCATAGGTCCAATGCGTCATTGTCGCAAAGCGGGATTTGCAGGGTGTCTTAGTCTTTTCAATTCAATTCGTATCAATACTTTCTTTTTTGCTGGGTACATATATGTTTGGAAAATTTGAAATTTGAAAAAAAAATTCAAACCTTTGAAACTATCTTTAAAATGTTTCACCATTTTGAAAGATTTAAAAAAATTCGCGAAGATTTGAAAAAGGGAAGATTATACAAACATGCAAGATGCCCGCATAATACATTTGTTACAACATTTAACACACATGTTGTGTCATTTTAGTTGAAACTCAACCATTCTTTTCACGATTACCCACCCTTCTAAAAATAATCGATTGAACACGATTCATAACGATTGAGTGTGATCAAACGGTGAATCGTTTTAAATTGTTGCTAATTGTGCCAATTGTTCCCAATCGGGTTGAATTGGGTGAATACACTTGCCTGCTGTGCGCCCTCTGCAGTTTTCGTTTGTAACACACATGACACGCGCGTGTTGACCCTGGTGGACCGGCCGAACGCAAACATTACGCTACAGCGTAACGGTAAAGTAATGGTAAAGTAATGGTAAAGTAATATGGCATAATAATTGATAAAAGAAACAAAATTAATATGTAAACTGTTGCAATTATAATAAAACGTTGAAATTTACGTTAAATGGCCATGCCGTAATTGCAACAAGTTGCTTTTGCAGCGTTAAAAAATAAAAAAACATAGTGACTGTCATTGCAGTCGGGCCCCTGCATATTGGCAACCCGTTAACGGGGCTTCAAGTGGGTTGCCAGTCTGCAGGGGCCTGACTTGAATGACAGCCACTTTGTTTTTTTATTTTTTAACGATGAGAAAGCAAGTTGTTGCAATGACGGCATGACCATTTAAAGTAAATTTTAACGCTTTATTATAATTGCAACAGTTTACATATTAATTTTGTTTCTTTTATCAATTATAATGCCATATTACTTTACCATTACTTTACCATTACTTTACCGTTACGCTGTAGCGTAATGTTTGCTTTCGGCCGGTCCGCCAGGGGATAGGTTGGAAATTGAATTTTTAATAATTCAACAAAAATTTCGAGTATAAAAAATTGAATGTTTGTTGAGGCGGTATACCGAATGAGGAGTCGAGAGGCAGTATGTAAAAATCATGCCACCTAACGATGTGCCAGAGTGATATAGTGTCTTTAACAAGTTAGGCAGTAGTAGTTTGATTTAGCGGGTATATTATTCTAAGACTTTTATTTATTTCTTTTTAAATTCATATTGTTGACATTTTTTGGTTTGAAAGCGTAAAGAAACGCTTGTAAATAATTATTGCAATATCAAAATGCTGTACTGACAACTTAACCTCTAATTCAGAATAATGGATACCCAATTGAAAATGATTGGAATCATCAGAACGTAGGATGGCGCCAATATTTTGAAAATCAGACTAAATAAATTGTAGGTAACTCATTAAATTCTTTCAATTTTCAGTAGAAGAACTATCCAATCTTTTTAAATGTCTTCCAGTATAACAATTTTGAATCTATAAATAAGTGTGATTTGAAATTCTCAAAAATTTCTAGTTTTGAAGATTTAAAATACTCAATTTTGAATATTTCGAATAATTTGGTTTGCAATGCCTGATCTTGAAATCTTTGAATTCCAAAGGTTTCAAATTTGTTATTGTATAATATTAGATTGTTCAGAAGGCTTTATGTAATAAAAAAGTTAAATCAATTGACAATAATTGACAGGAATGAAATTGGAGGTTTAACTATTCAAAAACTGTCACAGATTAAACTATTTTTGCATCTAAACATTAAAAATTATGGTATTTACAGGTGAAACGGTTCAAAATTGTATTAAGTACATGCAGGAATCATCGCAACAACTGGTTATTGTTCCCCAAGCACAGACATTTTCAGGGTGGCGATTCGGCGCACGATTTCAAATTCCCGGTTCTTCCTGGTCAAGTTTTTCAATTTTCCCGGCCAACTAAAAGTAACAAATTCGTATTTGCCGCAAAACGAATACATTTATTTCAATTCCTGACGTTTATTATGAACATCTTTCAACACAACAGAGCAAAACATTGTCAAATAAATCAATTTTTGAAAAATGCTCAAATTTTCCACTAAAAATATCAATTTTTTACTAGAAAAATGAAATAGTTATACTTTCAATTAAAAAAATTAATTCTCAACAAAGAAAAAACAAATTTCCAACAAAAAAGTTGAATTTTAAACCAAAGTGATGAATTTTCAAATAAAATTGTGAATATTCAACAAAAAAATACAATTTTTCAACAAAATACATATATTTTTAATCAAATAATTTTCAAACAGATAATTGAATTTCGAACTAAAAAAATATTCATTTTCAACCGAAAATAGAATAGTAACATTTTTAGTGAAAAAAAATAATTTTAAACGAAACATAGGAGTTTTGAACTAAAACAATGATTATTCAACTGAAATAGTTGAATTTTCAAGCAAAAAATTAATTTTTACTAAAACAGATAAATTAGCAACAAAAACTTAAATGATTAAATGCTAAGTTAAGAAAATTAATGATTAACCAAACAAAAGAAGAGATGAATTTTCGAATGAAATTGTAAATATTTAACTGAAATGGTTGAATTTTAAATCAGACAGATGAATCTATTACTGAAATGATGAATCTTTAACCAGAATAATTAAATTTTGGACCAAGAAGATGAATTTCTACCAAAAGACGAATTTCAAACTAAAAAAGATCATTTTTCTACCAAAAATTATATAAATGAATTTTTAGCAAAAAAAAGCATGTTCAGAAAAAAGGGATGAATTCCCAGCTAAAATTATGGAACAGTCAACTGAAATAATAGTTACATTTTCATTTGAAAAAAAATCATTTCCAACCAAAAAAGATTCAAAGAATAAGAATAGTTGAATTTTATGCTAAAAAGATGAATTTTCAACCATAAAAATGATTTTTTTTACAAAAAAGTCAAATTTTCCACAAAGTACATAAGGTAAACGTCCCAGTAATCGTGACCTTAGTCCCAGTAATCGTGATGCCAATTTTCTTGCTTTTTATTTCATCTGAATGAATGTAATTTCTATTTGCCATTATAAAATGTTAAAAATAAGTGAGTTTTATCATTAAATGTCACTTTTAACACATTTTTGTGACAATATATTCAAACTATAACCAACTTTCACGATTACTGGGACATTTACCTTACATTTTCAAATAAATAGTTTAATTTTTAAATGCGTATTATCGATTTTTAACGAAATAGTTGAACTTTCATCAAAAAAAAGATTATTAATTGATTTGCAACAAAGTAGTTACATCTTCAACCAGAGATGAATTTTCAATTAAAATGATCAATCTTTCAAGAGAGAGAGTGATATTGGGACAGTGGGTGACGAATTAACAAGTGAAAATGCTAATATCCGTAGGATATTAGAAGTTGAGAAAGAATCTGAATAGCTTTACTCTCATTTAATTTTAATTGTTCTGTAACTAAAATATTTTCAGTAATTTATTTGATAAATTGCATGTTTTTTATATGAAATTATAGACAATGAAATTAATAATTTGATGGAAAAATTTCACCTCATTAGCAAATTTTTTGATGCCAGCACTTCCAGCTCGCGGAAATTATTACAAAACATTTATTTAATTTTTTCCGTGAACATATTGCTTAAAATGTGTTGCCTCGAAAAAAAGTAAATAAACGTTTTCAAATGATTCCGGCGAGACGAAAGTGCTGCCATCAAATTGCCACTTCATAACCACCAAATATTACTACCGATTGGCCCGATTGGGAACGATTGGAAACGATTGAAACTTTGCAACACTCAATCGTTTCCAATCGTGCACACACGATTAAGAAACACGATTAGAAACAATACCAATTTCTTTCTATCGTTTTGAATTGTTTTCAATTAATTATTTCTAGAAGGGCATACAATCCGAATAAAAATAGAGCCCTGGAAATCGAGAGTAAATCGTAAAAAATGGATTCAGGCCAAACGGCGAATACATTTTGTCTGATTTTTCGTATACAACCTCTAAAGCGTATAAAGACTGGAGGTACAGTTCAATTTTTTCAAACAAAAATCTTTTCTTCATGTAAAAATTAAAAGAAATAAATTTTCCTCGACTTGATTCAGGGGCGAACACACCATATACGAAAACTAGGGACCCTACGCAAATGAGTGGGTGAATTCCCAAAGGTTGGGTGGGTGCAAATGGTTGGGGGTGGATGATATCATGGAATGCAGACTTTAAGTGAAATGAAACTGTAAACAAATAATATCTTATGATCAATTCGCCCCCGAATTCATGCATGCGCACTATTCACGCCGAATCAGTGTGAAATGTACAATTTTCGTTGACTTACTCCGAAAATAGTACCTTGTATGTACATTAAATAACAATAGACAAGCTCTCTGTATAAAAAGAAAATTATACAAACATGCAAGATATCAATTATCTGTGTCGCCAAATTTCCTCCGAAAATACCAGATTGATTCGCATTCATGGCCGTAGCTAAGGGAGGGGGGCATTGTGGGGCAATGCCCTACCTTAAAATACCAATGCCCTACCTTAAAAAATACAATTGACTAGATCAGATCAAGTACAATTTTTACTTAGCGATGCCCTACCTTAAGTTCAACTCTAGCTACGGCCCTGTTCGCATTGGACACAAACTTTGCATGTTTGCATAACTCAGGGGCTGTCGCAATAATAACAGGTTATATAAATCTAGCACTCCGTTTTGTTTTAGCTGAGAGCTTGTACAAAAGGGATGAATTACTTTGTCAATCATTAATTTTTTGGCTGAAGATGCATATTTTTTGTTTACAATTTATCTCTTTGCTAGGAAATTGAAATATTTTCAGACGAATTAATCACTTTCAGTTGAAACTGAAATTATTTCGTTGGAAAGTCGTATTCCTCAGTATAAAATAATTTTTATTCTTTAAAAATTAATATTTTGTATTGTATATTTGTGTATATCGTCATGTAAAGGCGGGTTTACACCAAGCGAGCATTGTTCGCGAACGTTTGCGAATGATTACGAGCATGCGTGAACAGGGGGGGAGCTTCCCGTTCACACTGCCTGAGCCAAGCAGTTGTTCGCGAGCATTCGGCCGTGTTCCGACAAAAGTGCACGAACATGGCACCCAATTTTCAAAATTTTAAAGAATTTCAAACGAAAATAATTGAAAATGGAACCATTTTATGAAATTTTATTGATATAATTAATATAATAATATGATTTAATGGTAAGAACCAAATTTGAATTTCATTTTTGAAGACGTTTATTTATTTATTCTTTTGTTTAGTATTAAGTTTTCAAACATGAAGATGTAAAAAAATAAATAAAAATTTAATAATTTTCTTAAACAAATGTTTCAACTATAGCGGATTCCAATTTTCAAAATTTTAAAGAATTTCAAACGAAAATAATTAAAAATGGTACTATTTCATGAAATGTGATTATCATAATATAAATTTTATTAATATAATATTGATATAATTAATATAATAATATGACATAATGGTAAGAACCAAATTTAAATTTCATTTTTGAAGACATTCTTTTATCTATTCTTTTGTTTAGTGTTAAGATTTCAAACATGAAGATGTAAAAAAATAAATAAAAACTGAATAATTTTATTAAACAAATGAGTTAACTATAGCGGCTTCCAATTTTCAAAATTTTAAAGAATTTCAAACGAAAATAATTGAAAATTGTACTATTTCATGAAATGTGATTAATATAATTTAAATTTTATTAATATAATATTGATATAATAAATATAATAATATGATATAATGGTAAGAACCAAATTTAAATTTCATTTTTGAAGACATTCTTTTATCTATTCTTTTGTTTAGTATTAAGATTTCAAACATGAAGATGTAAAAAAGAATAAAAACTGAATAATTTTATTAAACAAATGATTCAATTATAGTGGCTTCCAATTTTCAAAATTTTAAAGAATTTCAAATGAAAATAATTAAAAATTGTACTATTTCATGAAATGTGATTATTATAATATAAATTTTATCAATATAATATTGATATAATTAATATAATAATATGATATAATGGTAAGAACCAAATTTGAATTTCATTTTTGAAGACATTCATTTATCTATTCTTTTGTTTAGTATTGAGATTTCAAACATGAAAGTGTAAAAAAATAAATAAAAACTGGATAATTTTATTAAACAAATGATTCAACTATAGCGGCTTCCAATTTTCCCAATTTTGAAGAATTTCAAACGAAAATAATTGTAAATTGTACTATTTCATGAAATGTGATTGATATAATATTAATTTTAATAATATAATATTGATATAATTAATATAACAATATGATATAATGGTAAGAACCAAATTTAAATTTCATTTTTGAAGACATTGATTTATCTATTCTTTTGTTTAGTATTGAGATTTCAAACATGAAGATGTAAAAAAAGTAAAAACTGAATAATTTTATTAAACAAATGATTTGACTATAGCGGCTTCCAATTTTCCAAATTTCAAAGAATTTCAAACGAAAATAATTGAAAATTGTACTATTTCATGAAATGTGATTAATATAATATTAATTTTATTAATATAATATTGATATAATTAATATAATAATATGATATAATGGTTAGAACAAAATTTGAATTAGATTTTTGAAGACATTTATTTAAATATTTTTTTGTTTCGTCGGTAAAAAATGTAAATATTGAAATGGTGAATATAAGTGTAATTGAAACATTGAAAAAATGTACGAAAATAAGAGAAACGGGACAAAGCATAAATAAAACTTTCTGTCGTATTAATCATCATATTTGTTAAATTTATTATAGCAATATTTATGTTCGGATTGTCAAAGCTCTGCCTTCTTTTCAAAAACGCCAATTGACCCGCCTGGTGCAAGAACCAACTCGACGCTCGAAACGCGTAAAAGTATTTTCCGATCGTGTCAAAAAATTAAAATCTTCAAAACCGAAAAAATCTATTTTTTTGTTCAATTTAGAATTGTAGAGAATAAGAGAATGAAACTTTTTCCCATTGGAATTTTGTTCGTCAAACGTTTATTTTTAATAATAAAAACGAAATATTGAAAAAAAAGTTTCTCCCCGATTTAATTAAGTTTTAAAACTTGAATCGTTCCAAATCAGCCAAATATTATTGAAAGGAGTTCATATTTGCAGGACATATTCAAAATACTCTATCGATGCCTAGGAAATCATGAAAAAGGTAACAATCGCTTATTGTTTAACAATTTTTAATTACAAAATGAGGTCAATCGATAAGTGTGTTTTCTTGGTTTCGCCGGTAAAAAGTATCTAGGTAACTTCGACTTTCAAACAACTTCCAGTGAGTGATTTGTTCAGCAATGTTGAATGAAGTTTTTTGGAAAATATCATATCGATTTGTTAAAAATTTACTGAGATATTTAGATTTGGAAAATGTACTTGACGTCCGCCCGCGCTGTTAGCTAATGCGTCGTGAGGAGATCTCTGTCAGGCAGCGTTCTGGAAGTTCAGTTTGGATTTTTTGTTAATATTTTGGAAGGAGGCAGGAGAGAAATTAGTATATCATAAAATATGTATAATAAAAGAAAAAGTTATTTTATAGACTATTGTGTAATCCTCGCTTGCACGATGTTGTTGTTTATGAGGCGATGAACTCAAAACAAAATAGAAAAATTTGTAAGTACATATGTTGAATGACCACTAAATGACCTTCAGCCTATGTTATCCTTAAAGCAGCCAAAACAATGAATTTCGCTTTAAAATAGAATAGATCATTGTAGTTTTCACTTAAAAAGTGTTCACCTCTTGCAACATTATTTTAATAAAGTTAATGTAATAATAAAAATTGAGTTCCAAATTTAATTTTCCCATTCTTGTAATGGAAAATGAATCGACGGGTCCTTCCCAAGGAAGAAAACGAACGAGGTCTGAAGATACTTGGGCTAGAAATATTAAGAAAAAATGTAAAGATGAAGTACGTGTAGTGTGTATGTATATTTTGTTTCATTTGACAGTTTAAGGGCATGTGATACTTTACCAGAACAGCAATTTAGTTTCCCACGGTTTTTTCTCTCACAATTTTCACTCTTTCAAAAAACTAGTAGTGGCCAGACGTCCGTGTCCATTTTTTCACGTCTGGATACAATTATTTGTTTGAAAATTTTAAATGTGTGGAAAAAATCGTGGGAAAGTGAATGGCTTATATGATAAAGTATTAAGTATGTGTCGTTCTTGCATAGTGTCCCTTAATTAATAATAAATGTAAAAAAATCCTTCCAATTAAATATAAAAATTTGCAATTCATGTCTAAAAATATAATGCGTTTCGAGAAAACTTTCTCTAAAACAATGAGTTTTCCAAAAATATAGTATTTTTTATACTTGACAGACCTACCTTAAAATCAACAGTATCATGGATTAACAGAGTTAACTAATTTCTCTGCCACCTCCTTTCAAATTATTAACAAAAAATCCAAACTGTACTCGAGATCGCTGCCTGACAGAGGAGTCCTCGCGGCGCATTAGCCAACAGCGCGGGCAGACGTCGAGTACTTTTTCAAAATCTAAATATCTCAGTAAATTTTTAACGAATCGATATGAGATTTTCCAAAAAACTGCATTCAGTATTGCTGAACAAATCACTCATTGAAAATTGTTTGAAAGTCGAAGTTACCTACATACTTTTTACCGGCGAAATCAAGAAAACACAATTATCGACTGACCTCATTTTTAAATTAAAAATTATTAAACAAAAAGCGTTTGTTAACTTTTTCATGATTCCCTAGGCATCGCTAGAGCTTTTTAAATATGTCTTGCAAATTTGAACTCATTTCAATAATATTCGGCCGTGTTAGAATGATTTAAGTTTTAAAACTTAATTAAATCAGGGAGAAACTATTTTTCAATATTTCGTTTTTATTATTAAAAATAAACGTTTGGCGAAAAAAATTCCAATGGGAAAATGGGTGCAATTGCACAATAGGGGCGTCACCTCTGTTTTGGCTGGAAAAAATTTTTTTTCGGCAACAAACTATTAGAATCTTTAATTAGACAATAAATGAAGCGATTTGATAAGGATAAAGTTTTAAATAATTATTACTTTTGTCACTACGATGTCTCAAATATGGGTCTGTCACGATCTGTGACGAAAGGACGCCCTTGGCTATCGATGGCAATCGAGATATGTAAGTCACAAAAATAAAAAATAGATATGCAATGGCCACAACAATAATGTTGAATAAACCCCTACCCATTTCCAACGTCTTGTGGGGGCGGGAAGGCACCCCTTAGACTGGTCACAAAAATAATGTTGGTAAAATCCCTACCCCTTTCCAACGTCCCGTCTCCTCTTGTCTCAAGGGACCCATATTTGAGACTTCGTAGTAACAAAAGTAACAATAATTTTAAACGTTTTCCTGATCAAATTGCTTCATTTATCGTTCAATTACATATTCCAATAGTTTGTTGCTGGAAAAAAAAATTTTTCCAGCCAAAACAGAGGTGACGCCCTTATTCTGCAATCTAACCGGAAAATGTTTCATTTTCTTATTCTCTACAATTTTAAATTAAAAAAAAAATAGATTTTTCGATTTTGAAAATTTTCATTTTTTGAGACGATCGGACAATACTTTTACGCCTTTTCGAGCGTCGAGCTGGTTCTTGCACCCGGCGGCTCAATTATTTCCAGGCACCGAAAAATGCTGTGCGTGCTCCTATAGAAGTACCGCTTACACCGGACGCGCAACGAACTCGAATCCCTTTGATGGTTCGTCGATTTACCGACAAAGGACCGAACACGGACGAGCACGAACGAACGTTCGCGAACAGCGTTCACGAACACTGTTCGGTGCGGGCAAGCGTCCACATCGAGCGAGCCTCCTGTTCGAGAATGCTCGCGATGCTCGCTTGGTGTAAACCCGCCTTAATGTATGAGGTATTACCTTCGGAGTAAGTTGCCGAAAATTGTACAGGTGTGTTCGCCCCTGAATGAAGACGAGGAAAAATTATTTCTCTTAATTTTTATATGAAAAATATAATTTTTCGAAAAAAGCGAACTGTACCTCGAGTCTTTATACTCTTTAGAGTATGTATACAAAAAATGAGACAAAATAGCTTCACCGTTTGTCCTGAATCCATTCTTTACGATTTCCAGGGCCCTTTAATTAACGCTACAGAGTTGCGGTTCTTTCAGAAAGTTAAAACTTTTTGTCCAATTCTCACTTATTTAGGTAATAATTTATTAAATTTAAGAAACGTCATTTTTGCAACAATTTCTTATTATTTTTAATATTCTCTTGCAATAATGCTCGAGAGTTACAAGTGCTTCGGACTTCATAGTTGCTCTTGTTTTTCTACATTTTTAGCTTGTACAGTGTGTACTAAGTGAGGTAACAATTAATTGACCGACAACGTTTAAAGTTTAAATTTGAACTATTTTTGGCGCTCTACGCCATCTTACCTCGCCGTGCGCTCTCTATTCTTCATATTGTTTTTTGAGCAGTCGAATTACCACATTTTGATTTCGAAGATGGTAGTGCACTGTAAAAAATAATTTATGCGATTTTACAACTCAATGAATGGGTTCAGAAAAGCCCTAAAGCGCAAAGGGGAATATAAACTACAAAGTGTAAGATTTAAGTGATCACTATAATTTCACAATAGGAATTGGGAAATATATAACTGCTTTATATTTTGTAATTTTACCATGCAGTGGACAATGCATAGCAAATTTCTCCGTATGGTGGAAATTTATCATTCAGGTCGGAAATTTACAAGATTGATGGTAATTATTCTTCTGAATGAAATTGGCGCGAGAATTCAAATGCATGAGGGAGAAGCTTCTTGTAATGAACCGTTCTCTAGCAAAACCATCCAAGTCGATTTAGGTTGAGGCACAAAATTACCGAAGAAACTCTTCAAAATGTGTTTTTACACACCAAAAAATATGTTTTCTTTTGTAAAAACATTTTACTAGCCAAAACATGTTTTTTTTTTTATTCGTAAAAACACATTTTGAGAAACGTCTTCGACAGTTTTGTGTCAAAACCTTAGGTGATTTAACAAGAGAACGGTTCACATTATTGTCCATTTTAAAAAAGGTATTTCATACTGAAAATTTCAAAGATTGACAAAGAAATAATGTTTTGAAACTGAAAATAATATAAAAGCTTCTTCCTCATTGAGAAATGATTAAAGAATAAATTGAATTATGACTGGAACTTTAGTCACTGTTTCTTAGAGGAAAGAGGGTTTTAAGTCAATTTATTTTCTCTTTGAACAATTTATTTTATTTTCAAACTTAGATTACTGAGGTATCAACAATACCAAATTTTTACAAGTTTCCACCAGTTTTTGTGCTTATAAATAATTTTTTTATCCAAGAATATTTAACATTTAACGATGTAAGAAAACGAGATATTAAAAGTGTACAGAAAAACAAAATACTAAAACACTAAATAATTTAACATACGTAAACATTTGTAATATTACGCTTGTGTTTAAATTTTTTAATAATCTTACATGTTAAATAAAAGAAATAACAAGTGATGTTTGGCAAAAGCTTCTTACTACTTAAAAACGCCTCAGTTCTTCTAACGACTGTCTAAATCTGAATTGGTAGAAAACTACTAATTAAAATATGGCAAAGTCGTTTGCCAATTGCTTTAGCAAGCATTTCTACCAATTATAGTTTTCTTCCTAGTTTCTAGTTTTATACTAGTTCTGATTTAGAGAGAGATTACTTATATTTTTTATAATACTATCGGATCACACTCTTCCACTAAGCTTGCTAGAGGTACTTCTATATCTTGAAATTCGGTGCCGCTCCGAAAAAGACATGTAAATTTTACAAAATGAAGATTTATATAAGATGAGACTTTAAATAATTGCGATACTGAAAGCTTACGTCAAACTCAGGAAACATTTGTCCGTGATCAAAACTTCATCCATAAAGCAGTATCCATTGGCAGTAATTAACTGTTGAATTTAGGGAATCTATCGCGTCATCAGCCTCATGATGAAAACCGCGTTCGTGGAAAAATCATGCATATTAGTGCACAGTCACTCCAGCAAACGTTGCTCGCGACATTACCGACATATTACAAAATTTCGGGTTTTGTTACCTCGCTCGAATGTTAGATAACCCTCGTGTTAAGGATAAATACACAATTAGTGATATTTCACATTTGAAAGTTCTTTTAACATTAGGCTGCTTTTTTACATTGGGCTACTTTTTTACATGTGTGGGCTAATTCAATATAGATTCTGCACTGTCAAAAATAATGTATGCGATTTTACACTGCTATGCGAAAACCCTCTTGTACAGAGCCTAGAATTACTTCGCAAACGTAAGATTGTAGGCGCGTGAGCTGGGATTTTACACAACGAGGTAAAAGTGCAATGCGCACTTCAGGGCGCAGCTGAACCCATTTGTTGAATGGTAAAAATACAGTCCAATGTAAAAAAGTAGCCCAATGTAAAAAAGTAGCCCAATGTAAAAAAGCAGCCTAATAATAAAAGAACTTTCAAATGTGAAATATCACTAATTGTGTATTTATCCTTAACACGAGGGTTATCTAACATTCGAGCGAGGTAACAAAACCCGAAATTTTGTAATATGCTGGTAATGTCGCGAGCAACGTTTGCTGGAGTGACTGCGCACTAATATGCATGATTTTTCCACGAACGCGGTTTTCATCATGAGGCTGATGACGCGATAGATTCCCTAAATTCAACAGTTAATTACTGCCAATGGATACTGCTTTATGGATGAAGTTTTGATCACGGACAAATGTTTCCTGAGTTTGACGTAAGCTTTCAGTATCGCAATTATTTAAAGTCTCATCTTATATAAATCTTCATTTTGTAAAATTTACATGTCTTTTTCGGAGCGGCACCGAATTTCAAGATATAGAAGTACCTCTAGCAAGCTTAGTAGAAGAGTGTGATCCGATAGTATTATAAAAAATATAAGTAATCTCTCTCTAAATCAGAACTAGTATAAAACTAGAAACTAGGAAGAAAACTATAATTGGTAGAAATGCTTGCTAAAGCAATTGGCAAACGACTTTGCCATATTTTAATTAGTAGTTTTCTACCAATTCAGATTTAAGCGACTAAAGCAATAAAGTATTTTCGCATTTCAACGTTCAAATTTAAACTTTTGACTTTTTCGCGTTGTAGCAATTTTGAATCTCAGAATTTTTTATTTTTGACCTAACCTGTAGCTTATAACAAAAATTGTGAACTGTAAGAAAAAATTGACAAGATCCAGGAGTCTAAATTATAACTACAGCAATTTTTCGGTACTTCTAGGGATGACTGAAATATCTAGGAAAATAAAACTGCCGACTCTGTAATACTCCCTAATAATAAAATTCCCGAGCAGCTTATAATATTACCGAATTTTAAAATTCCCAGATAATAAAATTCCCGATACCAAATTGCCGGATTATGAAATATCCGAACTAGAATATTCCATAATTATAAAATTCCAGAATTTAAATAATTAAAAAATTGTTTCTTAATAAATATTGTTTATTTATTAATAATACGATAATAAAATATTTTATTCAAAATAGTTTTTATTTATTATTTAATGTTTTTTTGTAATTAATGTATGAATTTGACACAAAAATAATTCTGCAAAAATAGTATAAACAAATTAATGCAAAAACACGTGCGACTCAAACAGAACAAAAATATCTCCCTAAATTTTCTTTGAACCTAATAAAATGTTGCAAACAAACATTGCAGGATTCAAATCAGCACTGATTCATTTTGAAGTTTCCTTTTAATTTTTTTAAGATCAAGAATTTTTGGAGAACATTTTTTGTAATTAAAGGCATTATATACTATGTACATTTTCAACCAACAATTTTTTAGCTAGAAATATATTTTTTTCAATGATTGTTCCTTTAAATGTAAACAATAATTCTTAAGAACTTTGAATATTAAAAGTTTTTTTTTGTACAAATATTTGATTATTTCAATGACAAAAAATATTGTTTAAAGAAAATTTTTTCAGCACTGGTTTATCTCGAACTTTCTTCATAGTTTTTGTTTTAAATTAAAAATTCGATTTTCGAGAAGAGGTTTTTAAACATTTTTTTAAAACACTATCTAAAAAAATCTATCTCAAGCTTCAAATCTACAAAAATTCTTCATATATTCTTAAATGTGCTCAAATTTCGGTTCAGTGTAGTAATAAAACTTAAATTTCAAAATACAAAAAATGATGATTTAAAAAATCATATTCATACATCACCCATAGAAAAACATGAACTTATAAGACATTATAATACAAATATAAACATGATTATCTTTTTGAGATACTCTCACAATTCAGTTTATTTATTATCATCATATCAGTGCTTCTGTCATTGTTGATTTTCAATTATTTTTTCCAAATAATGATGCATTTTCGGTGTACCTAGACATTGCGCTATTTATTATTATATTCAGAAGTGCGGTGCGTTTATGGAGAGAAAGAGCAATGAAAGAGATACATGTCAATGTCAAACTGTTCTAACCTTAAAAAAGCTTTCAACTGCTTTACCGTCATATTTTACTATGAACGAGAAAACAAGCGCCCGACTTGGTAGTACGGTGAGGGCAGCACCTCGATATGGCTGAAAATGTGATGTCCTATATATATGGTTCCCCCACTCTAACACCCCGTACCGCATCTACGTTTATAATATCTTTGAATACATCACTGCATGGTAAAATTACAAAATATAAAGCAGTTATATATTTCCCAATTCCCATTGTGAAATTACAGTGATCACTTAAATCTTACACTTTGTAGGTTATATTCCCCTTTGCGCTTTAGGGCTTCTCTGAACCCATTCATTGAGTTGTAAAATCGCATAAATTATTTTTTACAGTGTATAATTTTGAGCTTTTCCATTTTTTTGGGGGTTAAATTCAGGGAGGGGAACTATCATCTTCGAACGAGACATTTCATATAATCTCGACCAAACTTCACCCGCCTTCGGCGGGTTCGTTTGATCGGTCAATTATATTACATGTCTCGTTCTCGATGATAGTAATGTAGTTCTTCAGAGTAATCATGATAATTCGCAACGTTTATTTATCAATAAGGCTTCTTTATTACTCTTTTTATGAAATATAAGGGCATACGTTTACCACTGCATCTTTACTTAAATGTAAGCCCTGGCGGACCGGCCGAACGCAAACATTACGCTACAGCGTAACGGTAAAGTAATGGTAAAGTAATGCTAAAGTAATATGGCATTATAATTAATGAAGGAAACAAAATTAATATGTAAATTGTTGCAATTATAATAAAAAGTTGAAATTTACATTAAATGGTCATGCCGTAATTGCAACAAGTTGCTTTCTCAGCGTTAAAAAATAAAAAAACAAAGTGGCTGTCATGCAAGTCGGGTCCCTGCAGACTGGCAACCCACTTAAAGCCACGTTAGCGGGTTGCCAATATGCAGGGGCCCGACTGCAATGACGGTCACTATGTTTTTTTATTTTTTAATGCTGCAAAAGCAACTTGTTGCAATTGCGGCATGACCGTTGAACGTAAATTTCAACGTTTTATTATAATTGCAACAGTTTACATATTAATTTTGTTTCCATTATTAATTATAATGCCATATTACTTTACCATTACTTTAGCATTACTTTACCGTTACGCTGTAGCGTAATGTTTGCGTTCGGCCGGTCCGCCAGGGAGTATGTAACGATACTTGCACTTGTTCTAAAATTGCGCGCGTTAATTGGCTATCTGGAGCTTAAATCGGTTTGTTGTAGAATTTAAAAAATGTATTAGAACCTGGTGACCATCCTGCACTGCGTCTGATAACTCCAATATCAACTCCTCGTTTATGCGCTGTTAATACAGCCGGTTGTCGTGTGCTATATGCCGTGAACTGCTCGGTATTGATATCCACTTTTTCTAATACATTTTTTATCCAGTGGCCAATGGTTTGTGACGATACTGGCCCATATGGCTCAATCGTGGAAATAATAACTTCTTGTTTTTGACATCCCTAAATTTTTTAGTATAGTCTAAATAATCAAGGACTGCCCGTGCTGCACATAGATCTGGTCTGCTCTTGAAGAATGGTAGAATCATTTCTGGTTGGAAAGCTCCGGGTTTTGAAGTTTCGATTTGCTCTGTTATTTTGATTCGAACTTCTAAGTCCGATTTCTCTATATTTTCAATATTAATCAATGATAGTGATTGTAATCTTTGAGCAGTTGTTAATGCTAGTATAGTTGCCACTTTTTTAGGCGCATCTTTCTTTTTTAAATTTCTAATTGGGCCTAGCTTCTCTAGGTAATTTAACACAGGAGTAATATTCCATGTAGAAGCATATCTCGGCTTAGTTGGTCTCTCTTTGAAGGCTCCTTTTAAAAAACGCGAGATCAGACCATCTTCATTAATATCATATATAGAAACTATAGAAATTGCTGAGCGACTTGTGTTAAGTGAACTATAATTTGCACCATTACTAAAACAAGTCCGTTAAAAATCTCAAGATTTCTGAAGTTTTAGCATTAGAAACGTCAATTTTATTGCGATGAGCAAATTCCCACCAACGTTTCAAACTGCATTCGTACTGCTTCAGGGTCGATGAGGCAACTGACTTCACCATCACATCTGTAGTCTCTTCTGATACCCCTTTCTTCAATTACGCAGACCGGACAATCTGCCTACCACCAATGAAAGCTGGGATGACAATGGATGACTCTCGTATTTGTACGGAGATGTTAATAAGTCACTATTAGGTTCAAAAGTTATACTAGGCTCAAACGGAAGAGATGTGAAGAGTGGATACCACGGCTGTGTAGGCCACGCCGGTACGACTATAACCCCGGTAGCTTTATCATTAATGATTTCCCGTAATTTACGCATGACCAGTGCAAACGGAGGAAATGCATAGAAGTTTTCTTCCCTCCACGATACCGTGAAGGCGTCAATTGAGGATGCTTCCGGATCTGGGAATCTAGAATAAAATTTTTTACATTTCTTTTTTAGGCTAGAGGCAAATAAGTCGACTGAAAAGGGACCAAAGCGCTGCTGAATGTGGTCAAATACTATTGGTGATAATTCCCATTCCGAATCGACGTTCACGATGCGAGATGCCTTGTCGGCTTCTACGTTCTTAGTCGATGGAATATATGATGCTTTTAGTCATATATGTCTTATCTCACACCACTCCCAAATTTTTCGGGACAGATCGCTCAGATGTAGAAACTGTACTCTTCTGCTCTGTTAACATATGAAATAGCTTTTGTATTGTCTAATCTGAGAAGAATTTCACAATGTGATAACTCTGACGCAAAGCACTCGATTGCGAAAAATGCCGCTAATAACTCAAGATGATTAATGTGATTCTTTTTTTCTTTTTCATCCCAAAAGCCATGTGCTCTCTTACCTTTACAAAAACAGCCCCAACCCGTGAGAGAGGCGTCTGAAAATATTTCCGTTACAAATTTGTACGTTCGTATCGGGTGAGATCCGATTGTCGCGTTTAGTTTCCACCATTCTAGATCTCTTGTCATTGACTCCTTAATCCGTATTTTTCCCTCGTAATTTCCTCCATTAAATTTTAATGAGAAAAATTTTTGTCTTTCAAGCTGTTTGCAGTGTATGAACCCATACGCTACTGCTGGGCAGGCTGACGTTAGTAGCCCTAGAAACGTAGAAACTCGGCAAATTCTCGAATCTTAAACGACTTTACCACCGTAAATTTATCTATTAATTCATTGATCTGGCTCTTTTTCTTGTCCGTACGATTCAGGGAAGAATTCAAAGAGTCAATAATAAAGCCTAAATACTTACAACTCTGACCCGCTATCAGTGAGCTCTTTTTATAATTTATTATAAAACCTAATCGTTATAAAAACCCGATTGCTTTTCTCATGGTTTTCTCACACTGATCCTTAGATTTACCCACGAATAAAAAATCATCTAAGTACACGGATAACAGTATTCCTTGCAGCCTTAGCCAGTAAATTACTGGTTTCATTATTTTGGTGAATACATATGGACTCGTGCAGAGACCAAACGGTAGGACTAGAAATTGATACAATTTCCCTCTAAACCTGAATCTCAAAAATGTTCTATGTCCAATATAGATAGCAACCAAAAAATATGCGTCTTTTAAATCTACAGTACCGAGAAAGTCTCCTGGGGATACCAGTCCTAACGCTGACCTAATGTCCTCTAACTTAAAGTGTTGAGGATCAATAAACTTATTTAAATTTTTAAGGTTAAAAATAAAACGGTTTGAACCGTCAGGCTTCGGTACCAGAAAGAATGAGGATATAAACTGTCCCTCACACTCTTCACACTCTTCAATTGCACCTTTTAATAGATGCTCCTTCACTTCTATTTGTATTTTTTCCCTTTCCTCAGAAGAAAAATTTTTTTCCTCTGGTGAAACTGGTTGAATAGTTTTTTCCGTAAACGGAATGTTGTATCCTTCTACACAGCCCAGGATAAATCTGTCTGAGGTGATTTCTTTCCACCTCTCCAGAAATCGGCATAAGCGGCCTGCATTCTTTTTTACCTTTACTTCCTCGATGATGAGTGGTTCGTCGCTCGAAAGCCCATTTTCGATGAACGTTGCGTCGACGGATTCGACTTTGGCTTGAATTTTATCACTCGACGTTTTTGCTGATAACCCACCTGACGATTGTTCGCAGGTGGGTATCTCAAGTTTTCCTGGTCCCCACGAGGCTTTGCTGTCACTTTTGCTGGAGTTTTCTCTTTGATGTCCGCACACGCTTTCTCGATTTCTTTCAGGTCCTTGACTTTTTCTTTAAAGTTATCGCCATACAGCCATTCTTTGGACAACATATAGTGTTTACTACCGGCTTAATATTTTTATTGAGTTGCGGTGTGATGTATGATTTTCTAGCCACTGATTGTTGGTAGAAAACATCTGACAAAATTTGACCTGCATGGCTTATGTAATCTGTAAACAGATCTTCGTCCAAGCCTTCCTCTGGCGGCTCTGTCAGTAATGAGACAGCGGCACCCAATGCTGATAATGCCGTACCGACACAGCTTTGCGTATTCGCGAAATGCTGGTCTCTCTTTTTCGCGATATCAGTGAGTAATGGTCCTAATTCTAAATTTAGATTAGGAGCCTCGGTATAGAAATTTCATTTTCTATTGTAAGCCTCCAGTACTTCTTTTTTATTTTTCTCAGGGAGACCTTCAATCATCCACTTGGACCACGTGTCGTACAAATTTGATTCAGTCCGAGTATTTTAGTAACGCTGTCTTTGGCTGATACGTGCTCAGCTTGACTTTCTGTAGTCTCCTCGCTTGGCTGCGAGAGTGAATTTTTATTCACCACAGCGTCTTGGTTATCTTGCTCGGTATCATTATGTACTTCATATTCTACAATAGAAAAACAAAAACAGGAATTAAAATAAGCTCTTATTGTGCATTTCGTGATTATTTATGTTCTTATTGAACTAAATCACCATTAATTCCTACATGGTCGTGTGGACCTGGTAATGCCGTGTGGGCTTTACCCTCAAATTTTCGTGTGGAAAAATTGAGTATTCTGATACCGAGGATATTATTCTTACCTGAATTATTTGTAACTGTATTTTCCACGGTTACAGCATTTGCTTTAAGCAATTTTAGGCTTTCAGCCATTGAATTCACAATCGCAGTGAGGTTATCTATCTGAGATTGCAGTCTGTCATATTTATCATCTCTCCTACGCTTCCTGTCTCGTGATCGTGATCTCGAATGTTTTTTGGGCATATTGGTAAAAACCAAATTTATTTTAGATGTATTTAACTATTTATTTTAATTCGTTTTAACATTAAACGTGTTGATTCGATTGCACAACGAAACAATATGAAGAATAGAGAGCGCACGGCGAGGTAAGATGGCGTAGAGCGCCAAAAATAGTTCATTTGAGCATGACAAGCATGACTATATTACTATCATCGAGAACGAGACATGTAATATAATGTAAGTTATTGACTAAAGTGACTTTTGATACAATTTTTTATTGTTTATAACTATCTTCTCTTCCAGTACTGCTACAAAATTGCTGTTTTTGGCAGAAATTTTCATATTTTTTTCACTTTTCACTATTAAATATAATGAATAAAAATAAGATAGCATGACTTATTAAAAAGTTTCAACAAGAAGGCTATCCGTTATTATTTTGAAAGAAGAGTCACATTTAATATGATACTTGTAGGAACGTTAAAGTACATTTTAAATATCTGGGCCTATTTTCGAAAACCATATCCTGAAAAAGAAAGAGATTATTGAATGAATGATTCTCTCTAATTTTTAGTTAAAATTTCTTCATGACTAAAAATTCAACGCAAAATTAATCATTTAAACAGAAAAGACCGCAACTTTCTGGCACTTAGGGGTCGTGCATAAATTATGGAACGCAATTTTCCGACACTCCTCCCCCCCCCCCCCCATATGTAACGCTATTTCCGAATTTTGCCTGTAGCTTTTCAACATTAGGTAACACTATGCTAGACCACCGTCCCCTCAAGAAAGTGTTATGTAATTTATGCACGATCCCTTATGGAAGATAAGACAGTTATGAACAATAATAAATTGCTCCAAGCATTATTTTTGCTACATTGAATTAAGTAATAACTCACTCAAAGTGAGATGTGGACAAAAAAGTAAAAAATTTCACAAAAAACTCAGTTTTCCAGCATTACTCAAAGGGAATATTATTTTAAAGAATAAACATTTTTTTGAACAATTACGTTTGTCACCTTGAATGATTTATTATATCCCTCTAATTAAAAAGTCGGAAAAAGTTTACAATTTAAGAAAAAACCTGAAACTTTGTGCAATTCTTCAAACAGAACATTACTAACAATAATAATAAAGTATTGAAACAATCTTTTTTGTAAAATTAAATTGATTATTACCTCCCTCTCATGGAAAATTGAACAAAAAGTGGAAAAATTTCTAAAAGATGCAACCTTCTAGCATTATTATATTAAAATATTGTTATAAATCCTAATTAATCACACGTCATCATACTCAAATCATACTTAGCGTCAGAAAATAGCAAAACCCAATTTTTTACTTATGGGGTTTCTTGGAACCCTACGAAACACACTTGTGAGGGTGATATTTTAACAGTAATTTTTTTTTCGTATTGTATGGATGATTGTGCAGAGACATGATGAGTTTCAACTTGATTTACTTACGATCAACAAAATCGATAAAAGTACAACATTAATAAAATCAAAATTTTACTGATTTTACTTATTTTATTCAATTTATTGATTTTATTGTTTTGATTGATTTATTTCATTTTATTGATTCTGTTGATCTTATTTTATTGGTTTTGTTCAATTTATTGCTTTTTTATTATAAATATTTGAATTTTTCATTTAAAAAATACAATCAAATGAATGATTGAAGTCAATAAATTGAATAAAATACTAAAATCAAATTGTCATTAATAAAATCAAAAGTTTACTGATTTTAGTGATTTTATTCAATTTATTGATATTGTTGATTTTTTTTATTGTTTTGATTTTATTGATGTTGCTCTTTTTTTATTATATTTTAAAATATTTTATTTTATTGTTATTAGTGTTATTAGTGATTTTATTGATTTTTTTTATCAAGAAATAGAATCGAATAATTCAATAAAATCAATAAATTAAATCAAATCACTAAAATCAATAAAATTTTGATTTTTTTGATAATAATTTGATCTTAGTATTTTTTTCATTTCATTGACTTCATTCATTCATTTCATTGTATTTTTTAATGAGAAGTTCAAATATTTACAATAAAAAAGGAAATAATTTGAACAAAATCAATAAAATAAAATCAACAGAATCAATAAAACCAATAGAACCAATGAAATAAAATAAATCAATCAAAGTAAGAAAATCAGTAAATTGAATAAAATCACTGAAATTAGTAACATTTTGATTTTATTAAAGTTTTTTTCTTCTGATTTTGTTGATAATAAATTGATTTCATCTATCTTAGTAATCTCTTTCAATTTATTTATTTTATTGATTCAATGAAATAAACCAATAAAATCAATAAATTGAATAAAATCACTGAAAACAATAAACTCAAATTATTAACAATAAAATAAAATGAATGTACAACATCAATAACATAAAAAAAAATCTCTAAAATCAGTACCATTTTGATTTTATTGATTGTCATTTTATTTTATTGATTTTAGTGATTCTATTCAAGCTATTGATTTATTACATTGTATATTGTGACGAAATAAAAAAAATCAATATAAATATATTCGATTTTTATAAAAAAAATACAATAAAATGAATCAACAAAATCAATAAATTGAATAAAATCAATCAAATAAAATGTATACTGGTTTCACTGATTTCATTGATTTTATTTATTTTATCCTTTTATTCCTTTTATTAATTTTATTGACTTTATTCATGTTCTTCATTTTATTGATAATTTATTGGAGGATGATGGGAATTTTTTAGTACCCCCGCCCTCCAAAAGCTTATCAGCAAAAAATTGTCATAACTGTACAAATAAATAGTATTTATAATTTCGGAAATCCCGAAATTTACGAAATTTATGCATGAATCAAAGAAATGATTGAGAAAAAAAAATCAATAGATTGAGAAAAATATTTTTTTGTCAAACATAATAATTTTTCTGTTACTAAAATATATTTTTGAAATTATTTATTATTGTTTTTATAATATTTATGCATATTCACGGTAATCTAATGGAAAAAAATTAGAAACAAAAAAAATTTGAAAAAAGTACGAGGACGCGAACGCATGACGGCAGAGTCTGTAGCCTAGAACCTAGCCCATTACTCTGACGCTGCTTACTCTATCGGTCCCTAATTCAAACCCATACTCATCCTGCGCGCATTTATTGTTTTTCTTCAAACTTCAGAGCATCGTAGAGCGAATTTGACAGCTGGCCTGTATGTCGTGTTTGTTTTGCTGCTTACTACCACCGTCTTATGGTCTTCACATACACAGGACAACTCAATTTGTTATGGATTTTTCTCCATTTCTCGACGTATTTCGCCAAATTGAGGATCACCATCATCAAGTTCTGGGTCTTCGACTATCGGATGACAACTGAAAATGATTCTGTGATGTCAGAATTGTGAGTAAAAAAATAAATTTGCGAACGGTTCTTGCCCTTCAAATGCTGTCTTCTGCTATCCGCAGATTTTTCCCTGTCGAATAATTGATAATTTCCGTGAAAATAAAGATTGCCTCAGCAAAAGGAAAAAGGGAAAAAATGTATATGAAGTCAGCGCCGTAACAATCAAGAAAAAAATTCAAAGTCGGACTGAACCAACACCCTTAACGCACTTATCGTCGACTTCATCAAGAACACCGAAAATAATCAAGTTGTTGCTTCTTAACGCTCTATCCATTGCCTTGATTCTCCGGTCTTGTTCCATAATGACCGACCTCAGTTTTTCTTGCTTGACTTTTAGCTCTTGATTTTCCAGCGTAAGATGGTCGATTTTTTTGTGGAGAGTTGGCAGTGAGGACTCCAGATTTCCCATTTTTTATATTAGAAATTCAAATTTATCATCAGAGATTTCGAGAGCACAGAGTGACACAGAGATGGCAACATGAACGCACTGTTCACCCGACATAACGACCTTGAGAAAATGGCCAGTTTAAGCGGAAACAGCTTTTTGCTTAAAATTGATAGAACATTAGTGACAAATAGTTACTTTGAAAGCACTTTATAGATCACACTGTACGTACTCAGACTATAAACAACCAAAATTTTGACGAGCGATTAAATACGATACCAACTGCCATACGTGCTTAGCAGCGCCCCCAACAAAAGCAATAATTTGTTTAATTAAAATTTGATTAAGCTAATTAAGATGCACATTGAAAATAAATTTCCTAATAACATTTAAGAACATAATTATAAATGAAAGTGTTTCAATTTTAGCGTTGTTGCGTTGAATCTAAATGTTGAAGATTTAATTATCTATGTATGAAATGTAAAAATACATAATAAAATAATA
Source organism: Andricus quercusramuli (assembly GCA_932178445.1). Lineage (NCBI taxonomy): Eukaryota > Metazoa > Arthropoda > Insecta > Hymenoptera > Cynipidae > Andricus > Andricus quercusramuli. Next base: position 89,503 of record CAKNXH010057561.1, on the reverse strand, counting down.
AAATATCGCTGCGAAGTACTATAGGGCAATGCAAACAGTTTGAGAACTTACCCCCCGTTTTTTGAATGTGAATTGGTGGCGTTTTTTCATGAAGCGTTTCTTTTTGGTGGTAATACCTCATCCCCGCGGTGTAAATAGTTGTGGGAACAATATGCCTAGTAACTATTTCTCTCGCGGCATCCGCTCCATCAGATTCTCTCCATAATACACCTCCATTTTTAGAGGTAGCTTCGGCGAATGCAGCGTCCGTCGGCACAAAAAGTGTATAAGTTTTCGACCCTAAAAAAATTGTACGCATAGTTCATCATCAGACAGTTTTTATGAATTATATGTTTGCTTTTACCGTTATTTCTATATAGTTTCTCGAGGAGAATGATCAATATTATTAACCATTCACGCAAATATTCCGATGAGAAAAATTACCTTTTCATGTTTTAAACTTCAATAAATGAATTACATTTTAGAAAAATCCCTAGTGGAAAAGTTCCATTATGTTGACATTTGGATTGCTGAAGGAGTCCCTCTTAAACAGCGGGTATGCGACAAATTATTACTAAACTGCCAATTTCTCTCAAATAATAGTGACAAGTTCAAATAGAGATAGTAGTAATAGAAAAGTTCTATTTTACATATTTGCGCAACACCCATCTCGAAAGTGAGGACATCCATGCCTCTAAATGATATGTAAAATATTTCAATTCAGCAGATTGCGAGATTAATAATGGCGTATGCACATTTTGAAACGCATCTATTTTGCGAATCGACGGAATGTACGAGCATTCCCACTTCAGAGGAAAGTAACTTTGCACACTGCCAATCTTTATTGGCCACCTAGTATTGCGCTGAATTCAAGTGATTGCGAATAGTATGTTGATTTTTCATTTATATGGTTAAAATGCCAGATGTTGCGATTTATTATTAATATTAGATTAGATCATTAAAGATTATTATTATTAGATGTTACATGCTTTATATGTGTAATATAATACATTAATAGAAATGGTAAACAAAAGATAAAAAAATTATCACTATTTTTTACCCGCAAGGAGAAATATAAGTTGTTTCAACTGCTCAGGCGTTTATGTTCAGGTAAGTCACTGAATTGAAATTGTTTGTCTCTATTTGAATGATTACGTCAGTCTAAAGATTGCTCGAAAGATTTGAGTCCTTTTTTTGTTCTAATTTATGGCGGTCCAGCCTTGAGGATTCGGAAACACGAAAGGCAGTTAAGAAAGGTTTGATTGTCATAAAGTCTTCATAAAATTAAGGAAGTATCTACGCGTACCGAAAAAATCCAGCTATACGTACCGAAATTTGGGTACAAATAGCACCTTTGATTATTATATAAGTAAGCAATGATAATTCATTACTTAGTTGACAATTGCTCAGTTCATGCGTGCATTCATTATCGACGGGTTATCTTGTTTTCTCTTCGTGAAAAGACAAAAGCAAATGCAGAGAAACCAGATAATTACACATCAGATTAATTACTTACCTGATCGATGATTTACGATCGATGTAGAAGTTTCAATGATTTTTCGAAGATTTCGTAAAGCATTTGGGTAGATTTAGAAGATTTGTGATAGGTTTCAAAAATAAATAAAATAGAATAAAAGTAAACATATTCACAAAGATTGTGAAACATTTTTTAAACATTTAAAATATTTCGCAAAGATTTCCGAAGCAACATTTCATAAACATTTCGAATATTTCGCAGAGTTTCCAGATAGATTCCCAAGAGTGCACTAAAATTTCAATCATTTCCCAAAGATGTCAAAAATTTCAACAAGTATTTCGCAAAGATTTTGAATAGACTTAAAGGATTTCCCACATGAAGTATTTAACGAAAATTTTAGATAGATTTCAAAGAAAGTCCAAAGATTTCAATGGTTTCCAAAATATTTCACAAAGATTTCAATTATTTTCTAAAGATTTCAAATATTTCGCGAAGATTTCAAATAGCTTTGAAAGAATTCACAAAGTTCAAAAATTTCACAAAGATTTTCCAAGATTTGGGATAGATTTGTGAGAGAATATGTGTTGGACATGATTCAATGTATCCCTATGAAAAATTAACAATAATGATTTTTATGAACAATGTGGATGGATGAAAAAGAATTTGCGATTATTGCAAATTCGGATTTCTTTTGATAACTGAATATTACTCACGATACTACAAACAAATTAAAAATTTAAATATTTTATATTGCAACTGCTGTTGAAATATCCAAAACTTTCAGGTAAAATATTGCCTGCCTGTTATTTTTTCCGAGATATCGCCAGTTATCGGTGCCCTGAATAGCATCCCTTTTTTTGCATCAGGGCTTAGGGAGAGTGTCGCTGTGAGAGAAGGGCGTGGTGCACGTGTAGCAGTAGCACCAGCAAGGTCCCATACTGAGAGTGCGGTAGCCTCGAGATGAGATTTTCACGAAAATCTGTACAAAAATTGCGGTGCCTACACTTTTTGGACAAACAGTAGGGGAGGCAGTGCCCCATAGGACTCTGCCGCCTCTGGATCTATGTGACTTGAACTTCATTTCTTCCGCTGCAACAAGTATGTTGCCGAGGAGGCCCGCGCGTAGGGCGGCTTCAAGTATGCCCCTTACAATCTCAAACATTCATAATTTCTAGCCATTCATCAGATTCAGCCGAAACTTTCCAGATAATTTCATGCAATGTTAATCTATAACTTCCTCATTGCAACTTGTCACCTTCTTGAAATTTGCTTGATAAATGAAACATACATTACATTTATTCATGTTCCTCGGCCTGGGATTGCTTATTCAGATAGTGCAATATAAAGCACAAATTTTATTTCGTGATTACTTTAAGATTTGTTCCTTATTTCGCATAAAATTTTATTCTCAGATACCCTTCAAAATCATTTCAATAAATGTATATCATCACAATTCATAATATGGATTAGTATCGAAACCAAAGTATTTTCATTGCCTTCTTTTTATAATTGAAAAAAGTTCGCATCCTATGCAAAATTACAGATTTTTTATGAAACATTTTATTGCATGTTGTGTCGTTTTTCCATAAACTCAATTTGTTCATCCTCAACGTTATTTTTACGATTGAAACTAAAAAAGTAGTTTTGAGCAAATTCTTACATATAAATTAGGCTAAAAAAAGGCTTGTGCAATTTTTCCAACAGTTCAGTTTTATTATTTTCAATCTTGTTTGTTATGATTAGGGGAGACCTCCCTGCAGTGGATAGCGAAAAATGGTAGATTTTAGTAAACACAAAATAGGATATATATTAAAGAGCTGTTATGGCCCAAATGAAGCTGATATATTCACCCATCGGATGAAATATCAATAAAAATCAATTCATTAGCAAATAAAAAGCTATTGATATTATTTTGAGGCGGTGAAATTTGGTCGATTTTTTCATGCGTACCCCTGAATTATATTTTATACCGACGCTACTGTCAGAACAAACAAAAAAGTGATATAATTTCGATTTTTGATAAAATTAGCAAAAATATTATGTCTCTTATTTCGCTCATATTTCACAACACGCCATTCAGTGGACAGGTCAGGTGAGGTTAGGATTGCCACCAATCTTGCTGTGTCAAAAGTTATGTCTACTTGCGGGAAATTTAAAATTACTCAATATATAAAAGTCTACTAATTTGTAGGTTATGTTTCTTTAAACATTTTCAAAACCAAACGCTTTTGCACACTATACACTACTGTACATAACCTACATATCCTATTTAAAAATATATGATTTAAATAATAATAATTTCGAGCACCTACCTTTCAGAGATAATTGCACTATTAAATCTATTATATCATACATATTTGTGATAAACATTCAATTACATTACGCTGCAGCTAGGTATCTACTATACCTATGTTCAAAACTGCTATTTTAGTACCAACCTATGACTGTAAATTATCACTAAAACACTGAAAATTCACTGTAGGGATGACGCTGATATCCATAGTAGGAAAATGAGAGCCTCAAGGAATATATTTATAATAATTTTCTTAAATAGGACGTAAGATTCTAGGGTAAAAAATATTATAGCCTAATGGCCAAGGAACATACACCAAAGCTTCGCTATTTGAACGCGCGATCGACAGCGTCATATGAATTCCTAGAATTGCTGGTCTCCGCAGTTTCTCAGGGGGCAGGGCGAGAGACCGTTGCGAATCCGCCTATGAAGGGACGCATTCACTACTACACAGTCAAGTAGATTGCGCAATATCATGGAAACGGTTCAGGCGGCCCTGCCTTTTTACGTTTCGCTGCACGCGCTATATGATCAAGGCTCTTTTCAGGCAACCCCCGAGATTGTTTTTCTATCGAAGCTCTGGTGTATATCAATAAACAAAATCACTCTGAAAAATTGTATATACTTGGAAAAAATTACTAAAGTTGAGGACAAAGTTTCTTGGTCATGAGTAGATGAGCTAGGCCGGTTCTTATGCACGATTCCTACCTTACCGACATCGAGAAGATTCTAGCTGTAGGGGTTCGTGTACGTGCTAAATTTTTCTAGAAAAGTGGTTCATGTCCGTGCTAAGCTTCTAGAACCTTCTCGAGGGTCCTGATGACGTCATCATGCATTCCTACCTGACCGACATTGATACAAGAGGGGTACTGGACCTACTTTACCGACATTGAGAACATTTAACAGCTGACTTCATGAAATAATATTGCGCAAGTCTGAATTCATACAAGCAGCTTCAAAGTTCCTTCTTATCTCAAGAATACCGCGTAAATACTTTCAAGGTTATATTTTGCTGCGTCCTGGCATTTCTACTGCGTCATACAGTTATTGCCAGGAAAAGAAGGATGTTTTATTGCTTCCTTATAGATAATTATATAATAAAAATTGCTGCCTTTATTTATTTGATGCGCAAAAAGGTGCAGGTGTACAGATGAAACTTGATACCGAGGGCTATGCATGACACCCTGTTTTGTCTATAAATTTGATTTATTGCTTCCTTATAGATAGCATATTCAACTAAGAATTCCTGTCTTTTTTTAGTGCGCAAATAATTCGTGAGAAACATTATTCTGCAGTCCAGAACCTTCTATAACTCAAAGAGGAAAATATTGGAAAATATTACTAATGACACCATCAAATTACACTGCATAATTTCTGGAAAGCATTTTGGTGAACAAGTTCAAGGGTTTTTTCAATGGCGCATTACATGTTTGCGTTGCAAAAAAATTATATCTTAAACATTTCGATTATAATGTAGAACGTTCTAGAACTCAAGGATAAAAAGGAAGATAAAAAAAATTAGAATTAAAAAATGTTTCAAGCCAATCCTATAGATGAAAACTCGTAATTTCATGGAGGAAGAATTTCTGTTAGCTATAGTAAGTCATAGGGTGACCTCTATATTTAAAAATTAAAACTATAACAGAATTAAAAAAGTAGATTTCTCATTTTATCGATCGCCGATAAGTATTTCAATTTATTTATTTCTACTATTACTTTCAATGTGAGTTGTTATTAAATTTTTCCTACATTTTTAATCCAGGCGCAGATGTTCTTTATCAGGATATATGCGCATTATATTCTCGTCGATATTATTGTATGTATACTATTCCTTCGTGACTACAGTCTACTCGATGAGATTAGATGAATGACGATATAGTCTCAGACGCTACCGCAGTGATGTATTATAATGCTTGGAAAAATATAAAGTGAGAAATAATTGAATTTTTTAATGAAAGTTATAATTTCATGGTTCTTATTTTCTGAACTGATTGATTAATTATTTTTTTAAAGACTTTGTTACGTTGTTAAATGATTGTATATGAATTACATTTTCAAAATGATATGTACATATATATTTAAAAATTTGTTTGAATTAATTTTGAAGCTTACTATTGAATTAAAGGTATAGAAATTCAATTTTTAAACAAGAAATATATATATATATATATATATATATATA
>CAKNXH010057561.1:20950-78572 GCA_932178445.1 Andricus quercusramuli | reverse complement strand
ACCCCCATTACCCATCTCAGAAATCTCTCATGTATGCTTTCCACTTTCCTATGTTCCTTCCATCCCCAAACCTCCACTCCATAACACAACACCGCCCAAACCAACGCATCAAACAACCAAACCCTCATTCTCCAATCGTCCTTGAACCTTCTCTTTCCTATACCCCATACTTGGCAATTGGGGAAATTCAAAATGGGAGGAAGAAAGGAAAAAAATGAGGAGTGTTTGTGATATACAGGAAGGGGTTCTGGATTGGCAGAAGATTGAATTAGAGCTATTAGTAAGACAAGGAGAAGAGAGATGGAGAAAGATTATGGATTCGAAGTACAATAGATGGTATATGATGGTCAAAGGGGTGACGGAACCAGAATATTTGCAAAAGATGAAAAAGGAAGACAAATGGAATAGGGTGATACGGTTTAGAATGGGAGAAGGAGTGAGAGCTTGTAGATATTGGTTGGATGAAGAGGAAAATCTGTGCAGAGTATGTGGGTACGAAGTGGAGTCATGGGCACATGTGTTAGAGAGGTGTACAGGAGAGGAAGATGGACAGTTGAGTGTGGATGAATGTGTCAGATGGATTTTGGATGGTAATGGACAGGGAGTGATGTGGATGAAAAAACTGGAAGAAATAAGAGAAAGCAAGAGATCAGGGTAGAGCCAAACGGGTAATCCTGTGTAAAGGAAAATAAAGAGTAAAAATTTTTAATGTTCAAATCGGTCTAAATGAATTTGATGGTAAGAGAAAACGGAAGCCCGGGAAGATCGCTCATTGTCTGTAGTCTAAGAGTAGTAATAATATGATTGTCATTATGTAAGGCGTTGGATTAGAAAATAAGTAGCGGTTAAGGTAGACTAAGGATGAAATGTAAATATATGTACAGGGAGCGGAGGCCCTCGAACCCGTAAAAGGGAGAGTTCAAATATACATACATACATACATACATATTTGAATATATCTTAATAAAAATAATGGTTTCATTCTTTTTATGTTGTAAACAGTTTGAGCTATTTTTTCAATTACATTTGTTGAAAACTTTAAATTAAATAAAGATTGAATTTGATTTTGTTTTCAATTATGTAGCAGAAATTGATTATTTACTTGAAGGTTATGTAATTGGATATTGGTTATTATTTTTATAATAAAAGTTTACTTTTTCTTCAAAATACCTCCATTGCAATTATATAATCTTTTCAAACGCTTGTGACGTTGTGAAATGACTGTATATGAATTAAATTTTCAAAATGATATGAACATATATATTTAAAAAATTTTTCAAATTATTTTTAAAGCTTACTGTTGAATTAAAGGTAAAGAAATGCAATTTTAAACAAAAAACATATATGTAAAATGTGAAAATTACTTGAATGTTTCAATGAAACTAATTGCTTAATGCTTTTTACATTGTAAAATGATTAATTAATTATTAACTGATTCTATTGAAACATAAATTTTCTGATATGAAATTTCATGTTTAAAAAATATAAAGTAAAAATTATTTGAATGATTCAATTGAAATAATAGTTTGATGCTTTTTATGTTGTAAACAGTTTAATTAATTGTTGGTCGATTAATTTTGTCAAAAACTTCAAATTTAAAAGGAATTGAATTACAAATTTTTTTCTTTATTTAAGTAACATAAATTGATTATTTACACGAAGGTTATGTAATTGAATATTGGTTATTACTTTTATAATGCAAGTTTAATTTTTTTTTTAAATACCTTCATTGCAATTATATAATCTTTTCAAATACTTGTGACGTTGTGAAATAACTCTATCTGAATTCAGTTTTCAAGATTACACATATGTACGTTTTTTTTTAATTAGTTTAAAAGGTTAGTAATGAATTGAAAGTACAGAAATGAAATTTCAAATTTAAAGGAGAAGATAATCTAGAAATAATTCGAATGTTTCAATGAAAATAATTGTGTAACGCTTTTCATGTTATGAACTGGTTAATTAATTATAATTTGATTCAATTGAAACTTATATTTTCTGTAATTAGTTTCGAAAGTTATTAATAAGTCAAATATTCAGAAATGAAAGTTCAAATTAAAGGAAATATATCAAGTAAAAATTATGTGAATATTTTAATGGAAGTTATAGTTTAAAGCTTCTTATTTTTTGAACTGATGAGTTGTGTGATCAAAAAAAGGAGGAGGAAAATAAAAGGTTTGAAGAAGAAGCGGAGACTGGGATGGATGAAGAGGTTTGGAAGGTTGCAAATAAAGAGAGAAGAAGAAGGAAAAGAGTAAACCAGGATATTGAGATGATATAATGGAAAAATATTTAATGGAATTACTAGGAGGGGTAGAGAGGAAAGTTAGGAAAGGAGGAAAATATGGTAGGGAAACAGATGAGGAGGACATTACAAGGGAGGAAATAGTCAAGGTATTAGGGATGATGAAAGATGGAAAGGCACCTGGTATAGATGATATTCCAAATGAAGTAAGGAAATATGGTTGGACAGAATTAAAGGAATGGGCATGGATAATGGGCAATAGAGTATGGAGAGGAGAGGGGTGGTCAGAGTTATGGGAAGAAGGAGAAGTTATACCAATAGTGAAGACAGGCAAATGGGAGGAGGTTAATGATTAGAGAGGAGTGACATTAATGCCAACACTATATAAAGTATATGTGGCTGTTTTATCGAAAGGTCAAAAGAAGAAGTTGTGGAGAAAAAGATAGAGCCACCCAATCAGACAGGAATTTGAAAAGGGATGGGAGTGATCGACGATATATATGTTCTGCACTATTTAGTAAATAAGAGGATTAAAAGGGAGAAAGGGGCAATGATAGCAATGTTTGTGGACCTAACGGTGGCGTTTGACTCATTAGACCGTGCTGAGATAGAAAAAATTATGGTGAAAAAGGGGATACGAGAGGGATTAACAAAGAGAGTATCGGAAATTTTTAGAGAGACAAAATGCAAGGTAAAAGTAGGAGAGCAAGTGGGAGATAATTTCTGGTTGGTGATAGTAGTAAGGCAAGGATGTCCTCTGAGCCCACTTTCATTTATTATATTAATATCGGACTTGGAAGAAGAAATGAAAATAAAGCATGGGAAGGAGTTGGGATAGGGAACGAAAATATATATACACTGGCATACGCGGACGATATAGTATTGATGGTAGAGGATAAAGAAGGGATGATGGGCTTAATTACAGGATTAGAGAAATACTTAGAAGGAAAAAAGTTGAATTTAAATGTAGAAAAGACAAAGATAATGAGGTTTAGAAAAGGAGGAGGAAGAAAGGAGAAATGGACGGGTAGATGGAAGGGAATAAAATTAAATGAAGTAAAAGAGTTTAAGTATTTGGGATATAACTTGCAAGCAAATGGAGATCATAGAGCTCACATAAGAGAAAGTATAAAAAAAGCAGCAGGGGTAATGAAACAGATATGGAGAATAGGAGAAAGAAGGTTTCAAACAAAATTTGAGAAGGAGAATGTGATTATTTGATACGCTGGTATGGCCGGCATCAGGTTACGGAGCAGAGATATGGGGATGGGAAGAAATGGAAGAGATTGAGACTTTACAAGAAAGGTATATAAGGTGTACGCTAGGGGTAGACGAGAGGGCGCCGGGATATATGGTGAGAGAAACAACGCAAATGGATAAATTAAGTACTAGAGCGGGAAAGAGGGCATGGAATTTTGAGACTAAGCTGTGGGAGGGAAAGGGAGGGGAGTTAGCGAGAAAGTGTTTGATGGTGGTAGAAGAGAGGAGAGGGAGGGCGATGGAATTAACGAGATTGGAAGAAGAAAGCAGGGAGTTCTTAGAGAGATAGATGATGTGACTGGAGTCAACTACGAAGAAGTGGAAGAAAGGGAGAGAGAAAGACAATTAATAGGAAGATGGGGGATGATTGAGGAATTAAAATATAATATATTGTATAAGATGATAAAAAAGGAAGAAGTACAAAAGTATTTCAAAGAGGGATGGGGAGAGAAAATATGGACCAGAGTAGCAAGATTTAGATTGGGAAACGAGTATGTATGGGGAGAAGAAAGATAACAGGAAGTGCAAAATTTGCGAATAGGAAGAGGAAACATGGGAGCATGTATGGGAAGGATGTAGGAGAGGAATGGAAGATAAAGGAAGCTGGCAAGAGAATGTGTTAATGATTCTAGGGGAGGATGGTTTAGGGGAAGAGTGGATGAAGGAGTTAGAGGGTGCTAGGGGAGCAAATGAGAAAGAATGAAGTCCCTTAGAGGAAACATTATGAATAAAGAAAAAGTACATCTAATCCAATTACGCATTGTCCGCCAATGTTTGTGATGTTGCGAAACAATGATTTGAATTTAATTTTCAGAATTATTTGTGAATATGTTTCAATTTTCTCTGAAATTACTATAAAAGGTTACTTATAAATCGAATTTTCAGAAATGAATTTTCAGTAAATTAAAAAAAAAATGTAAAGTAAAAATTGTTTGAATGCCTGAATGAAAATTATAGTTGAATGCTTTTTATGTTGGCAACAGATGAATGAATCATTAGCTGATCAATTTTTTTCAATATTAAATTACATAATGATTATATTTTAATTTTTTTAAATCAAGTACATAAATTGATTATTTGATTGAAGGCCATGAAATTGAATATTGGCTATAATTTCTATGATAAAAGATTATTTATGTTGAAATACCTCTATTCCAATTGTATAATTTTGGTAAATTTTTCGATGTTGTGAAATAAGTACCTGAATTCTGCTTTCAATATTATATGTACATATTTTTTACGTTTTTGTGGAATTAGTTTAAAAGGTTATTATTAATTCAAAATTTCAGAAAAAATATAAAGTAAAAATTATTCGAATGTTTTTATTAAAATAACTGTTCATTGCTTTTTATGTTGTGAAATGATTAATTAATATATACATTTTTTTTATTTTTCTGGAATTAGTTTTAAAAGTCATTAATAAATTAAATGTATAGAAATGCAATTTCGAATGAAAAACTGATTGACTGATTCTATTTTATGAATAAATTAAATTTTCAGGAATAAAAGATGAAATCCTTCATATGAAAAAAGGTCCCCAACATCTTGTGTAAGATTGTAGTATAGAAGGAATCTTTATTTAATCGAATATTGGATATGATTTGCATAATAAAAGTTTATTTATATTTAAAATACTTTTATTCTAATTTCATAATTTTCGAAATGATTGCGATGTTGTGAGATAATTATCTAAATAATCTTCAAACTTATTTGTAAATGTGTTCTAAGTTTTTATGAAATTAGTTTAAAATATTATGAATAATTGAAATTTTCAGAAAAATATAAGGTAGAAGTTATTTTGATGTTTCAATGCAAATAATATGGTTGATCGATTTTTATGATAAAAAAGTCTATCTTTTTTTTCTTTAATATATCTCCATTACAATGATATAATTTTTTTTAAATGTTCGCGATGTTGTGAAGTGAGTATCCGAATTCAATTTCCAAATTATATCTGCATATATTTCAATTTCTCCTGGTATTACCTTGGAAGGTTATGAATAATTTAAATTGTCAGATAAATATTAAATTTCGATGAAAATAATTGCTTGAGGGTTTTTATGTTGTGAACTGTTTAATTAATTATTAGCTGATTTATTTTAACCACAAAATTGAATTACATAAATATTTAATTTCAATTGTTTTAAATTCAAAATCATAAATTGATCATTTACTTCCAGGTTTTTTAATTGAATACTGCATATAATTTGTACAATAAAAGTTTATTTAAATTTAATATACCACTAATTACATTATTTTTGAAATGATGCTGATGTTGTGAAACGTGTGTCTTCATTCAATTTTTAAAATTATATGTGAATATCATCTTATTTTCTCTGAAATTAGTATGGAAGGTTACTAATATATTAAATTTTCAGAAATGATAGTGAATTTTTTTCTCAATATAGTATACAAATCATTACAATGTATGAATGAAAATTATAGTTGAATGTTTATTATGTTATAAACAGATTAATTAATTATTAGCTGATTATTTTTTCCAACAATTTTAAATTACATGATGATTTAATTTTAATTTCTTTTGATTAGGTAGCATGAACTGATCATTTACTTCAAGGTGATATAATTGACTATTGACTATACATTGTATAATAAGAGTTTGTTAATGTTTAAAATACCTCTATTCCAATTATATATTTTTTTAAATTTTGGGATGTTGTGAAATGAGTATCTGAATTTTCATTTCGAAATTCTGTGCACATATATTTTAACTCTCTCTCTGGAATAGTTCAAAGGGTTATTAATAATTCAAATTTTCACAAAAATATTAAGTAAAAATTATTTCAATGATTCAATGAAAATAATTCTTCACATCTTTTTGTGTTGTGAAATCAAGAATTTGATTGTTCAAGGAATTTGAAGGAATAAACAGTGATTCGAAAATTGAGTAAAGGAGAAACATGAACACAAAAGTTGGCGCGCGCTTGCGCGCGCACATAATAGTCTAGTTGAATAATAATATAGGTAAGAGAATGTCTAAGACATTCCTTATGGTAGGTCATATATCCGAGATTCTTCTCGCTTTATTCTGATATCGATTAGCGAGCGAGGGCTAGAGAGATAACGTCCAGGCTTGTTTAGATGTTTTGATTTCAGACACGTTCATGAATCGGCAGTCTCAAGCTGCATACGTTTCATTAGACTCTGCTTTCGTTCTCTGGAGATCACTTCTTTCTTACTGCTCGCAAAATTTCGCTTTCTTAGTCGAACCGCAAAGTTTAAAAATCAGTCTTTTGCCATATGCTAGGTCCCGTCAACCTCTCAACGAGGTTTATGTAACAAGATACTGCAAACAATTTCGAGACTCGAGAGATAGATAAGACAGCGTGTATCATTTCAAATAGGTATTTGAAATGCAAAATGCCATTTCCTATTTTGTATTTTAAATAGGAGAAAGAAAACCATTTTGCATTTTCAATCTTAAATAGAATTTCAATCTATTTTCAACTTAAAATTTCATTTTCCATTTTTATTGGTTTTACTCAATTTTTAATGAGATTACGTATACTGTTTTGTTATATCTCCATATTGTCAATTTCTTTTCGTGCTTCCTAACCATTATAAAGATCTCTTTTTTGTATTTCAAGATGTAGTTTTTAAAGTGAGTGAAGCCTCTTTAATTTTTTCTGAGACTTCTATAACAATTGTAATGTTTCTACATTTTTCACTCAAATTTTTGACTTGCATTCTTAAAAATTGACATTAGTTTTCTATGTTCCTTTTCGATGTTTGTTTTACTTTTAGAAATTATTCTTATCTCAGGTACAAATTTACATTAATTTATGAAATTATTTGTTTTATTTTTAACTTTTCTGTTTAATATTGCTAATTCGAAATATTATTTTATTTAGGTTTTAAAAACCTTGTTGAAAAATTACGCAATTGTACCAAAACGTACGTAAAGGATGAAGAAAGGAGTTTTTTAATTAATAAATTCTGAGTTAGAAAAATGTTTTTGGCTCAATTTTATTCAATTTTATGTAGAAACTGCCTCTTTATGCCTGAACTAAATATTGGCTCTTGCGAGGCCCCAGCCAGATTTTCTAGCTAGAAAAATCTAGGCTTTCCCTCGACTGGCCCTCGACAGGTTATTGTCGTATATGCTATTGGGGATTCAAACATGCTATGCGACACTGTCGGCCCCTACGCGAACTAACCAATATGGCCGCGGATGACATGTTAACTACGCGTAAAACATCACGAAACCCAGCAAAAACATAGTGTTTAAGTGTAATGATCGTCCAACTGAATGAATAAGTGCTGTAATAAGTAGCTCTGATCAGCGAAATACTTCCGAGCTGATAATTATTTGCTCCAATAATGGAATTTGCACATCAGTATCGAAAATCAAGAAGTTTCGGATGTTGCTGCGTCAGTGGTTGTGACTCCAAAGAGAATGAAAACCTCAAGTTTTCATAAAGTGCCACAAATACAAGATTGGGAGTGTTAGAATAAAAAGTCGTAACTTATTTGGAAAAATAGTGTCTGCTTCTTGAATTTTAATGAAAATAATTACTGATTTCCAGCATATGGTATACTAAATATTAATTAAATATTTAATATTATTATTCCTAGGTCTTGTAATGCACAAATGGGGAAAATAAATAAAAATATGCCACCATTACTGCGCATGGTTTTAGTATAGTGAGGGGATATCTAGATTCTACAAAGACCCTATTAATAGGCCCTCGCTGGGGTGCCTACTCATGGCCTCGCTAGATGAGCGTGACGTTTCCGCTTGCGCCCTCGATAGATTGCCACTTGAGGGCCTCGATAGAGAATAGGAAATCTAGACAGGGCCTGTTGAGAACCAAGTTTTAATTTCTACCCGGGAAGCTATAACAAATTTACAATTTGAAATTCTTAGAAGTCACTGTGTTGACGATTATGAAGAGTACAAAAACTTCAAGTTGGTACACCCTGATAAAAAACGTAAACTTGTTACGATTACAGAACCTAGTGGCAAACACGACATGAAATTGAAGCAGGTTCCGTTAAAAGTACCTGTTATTGCTACAAGAATCAATGATCAAACAGAGAATGATTGCTTGATCGTGGATTTTATCGTGCAAACTGAGTCCCCAAGTTCTTGTTGAACACGAAGCATTAAAAAGTTTGTATAAAGGTAATTGGTAATGTTATACAGTAGTACAGTATAGTAACCAGATGTTATTATTATTGTATAGAAACCCCGACTAAGCAAGTAAACATATGATATAATATATTTTATATATTTAATTCTTAGGAATACAAAAAATAAAGGCTCCTATCAGTCATGACTAGATAAATACTGAGTAAACGAATCGATGAAAATTATTTATCGCTTACACAAGTCATGATAGAAAAAATTCAATAGAGCAAGTCTGTACTACGGCAGATATTTGGAGCAGCTCAAAAAGAAGTTACATGAGTATTACAGCACACTGGGTAAGAAGTATGAATAAGAGCATGAATCTTTTGAGGATTTTGAGTACTGATGTTTAATGGGTACATATTTTTAGATCAACAATGATTTTGAAAGAGAGGGTATCGCATTAGCTTGTAGACGATTTAAAGGAAGTCACACATACGATAAAGTTACTGAATTGATCAATGAAATCCACAATGAGTTTGTGGACAAAAACAAAACGAAAATAATAAAAACTGTTACGCACAATGGATTTCACATGGCAAAAGCTTTCGCTGAATCAAGCATAAATAAAATGAGTGTTGAAGAATTAGGTAAATTAAATTTCATCCTAAATTCTGCTTTTGAACAATTCTTCCTTATTTTTTATTTTTGCTTTCAAATTCTGGTAACAGCTGATGTTAATATACAAGATTGCACCATTCAGCATTCGGGAAATGTTCTGCAATCTGGAATCTTACGTCAAGATCGCCGGAGACAGCAGAAACATACTTTGAAATAACAAGCAAACAGCTAACATCACCTTGTCCAACTTGTTGGAATACCAGAGGGCTGGGGACATGAGCTTTTGTAAGGTGATAGTTGGCCAATAGTTCCTTGGAAACTATAGAGAAAAATATGACTTGTGTGGTATGTCTGGATTCAGAACATAATGAGCTATTCCAATTATTTATCCAATTTTTAAAAACATTTCTTATTTTTAAAATATGCTCGGTCAAAGTTACCCTACTTTTGAAGACTAATTTCTCGGCCTGTAATGATTATTTCAGAAATTTTCGAAATGCTTACTATAGATTGACATTTTATCTACAAATTTATGTATCTAATTAAATAATTTCTCTTAAATAAATATGAGAAAACGTATGCCAACAAAGTGTCTGCATTGAGAAAATTCAAGGCAAGTAACTACCGATCCTGGCGGCCAAATATTGAGGAGACATTTAGGCACGCCCACGCTATTGTACTCACTACAATGCATTTCCCTTACCTCACCCCGGCAAGTTCTAGGGCCCACGCTAACTGTAAATCACATCTGGCACCAATCTGAAGAAAATCTTCTCAGATTCATTTCTGAATTTTCTTTTTAGCCACCAAAGCAATGTACGAAATGTTATAAGTTCCCAAAAAATTTGCCAAAAATACTTCTCTGACGTTCAACGAATCTGCATGTTTCTTGAAATTCTGATTCGAATGATATATACTTTTAGGAGTCACTTTTATCATATAAATTGAAAGTAATAATCGAAAAATGAAAAGAACCCAAGTTTCCTATTTTGGCAATCGAATGCCAACAGTTATACAATGGTTATACATATTATAAAGCCGCAAGAAATCGAAATGAAGTTTGAAAGTTTGAAAATTATACTCCACTTGAAATTTCATCTAATCGAAACATTTCGTTGAGATAGTTCCGAAATATACTTGATATCCAGTAAAAATTTGCAATTAAATTCTGCATAATACTAGAAAAAAATCGTTTTGTATTGAAATCTTACTTTTTAAATGTAAAATAATAGTTTCAAACCGAGAAATTAGTCTTCAAAAGTAGGGAACTTTGACCAAGCATATTTGGAATGTCATCAATTTTTATTCAATTTTGACAAATTGTACTTCTACCTTATTTATTTACGAAATCAGGCATACTACATACGCTATAGTTGTTAAAAATGGTTATACATATTATAATGCCGCAAGAAGTTGAAACACAAAGTTTGAAATGTTGAAAATACTCTGATTGAATTTTCGTCTAATCGAAACATTTTATTGGGATAGTTCCACAATATAATCGATATTCAGTGAAAATTTGGAGTTCACTTTTGCATTATAATCAAAGAAAATCGTTTTGTATTGAAATCTTACTTTGTGGATGTAAAATGATAGTTACAAACCGAAAAATCAGTCTTCAAAAGTAGGGTAATTTTGACAAAGCATATTTTCAATATCATCAATATTTATTGAATTTTAAAAAGTATTCCTTGTACCTTATTCATTTACAAATTCAGTGAGAAAACGGAAATAAATTTTGCATTATACTTAAAAAACAGCGCTCTGCATTGAAATCTTACTATTTACTAGTAAAATAATAATTTCAAACCGAGAAATCAGTCTTCAAAAGTAGGGTAACTTTGACCAAGCATATTTTGAATATCATACATTTTTATTAAATTTTGACAAATTGTACTTCTACCTTATTCACGTACAAATCCGCGCATACCACATACGCTATAGTTGTTAAGAATGGTTATACATATTGTTATATGTATGTATAATGTTATACAGATTGTTTCACAATATAATCGATATTCAGTGAAAATTTGGAATGCAATTTTTTTCATTACTAATTTTCACTGAATATCGATTATATTGTGAAACTATCTCAACGATTTCGATTAGACGAGAATTGAAGTAAAGTATAATTTTCAAACTTTCAAACTATTTCAACTTCTTGCGCTGCTATAATATGTACAACCATTGTTAACAACTATAGCGTATGTGCTGAATAAGGTAGAAGGACTATTTGTCAAATTTCAATGAATCTTAGTGACATTAAAAATATGCTTGTTCAAAGTTACCCTAATTTTGAAGACCATTATTTTACAAGTAAAAAGTAAGATTTCAATACAAACCGATTATTTCTACTATAATGAACAAGTTAACTCCAAATTCACATTGAATATCGAATATATTGTGAAACTATCCCAATGAAATGTTTCGATTAGACGAAAATACAGCTACTATCCGTCCAAAAAGTTTAGGCACCGCGATTTTGGTACAGATTTTCCTTAAAATCTCAGCGGAAAAAAAATCTAAAAATATGGGACCACATGCACGTTGAAGCTGAAGGTTTTGCCAATCCACATACGTAGTTTCAAAATTTTGAGATGAATAGCAATTATTTCTGGGCGAGTGAAAGATGAAAAAGCGTAATTATCCCATCATCATTTCAGAATACTCAACTTTGAATGGCTGCAAGTCAGTGAAAAAAAGTATGAAAAATCTGCAAAAAATATATGTGTTTTGTTGATCCTTTCTGTGCTCAATGATGATATTTAGAGTCGGAAATATTCATTTGTTAATAAGTGATTGTCAAAAAAGTGGAGAGGTGTCAGCTCCGGAACTAAGAAACGTACAGAGATGATTCTTGAAGGAACTTACCCATTTTTAGCTTCTGGCAATGTTTTGCGTATTATCAATGAGCAAAAAGTTGCACTTGAATGTTTAAAAAATTATTTTCTTCGTGGAAGAATACAAAAGGCTTAACGATAATCGAGGCTACCGCACTCTCAGCATGGGACTTGTGCTACTGCTACATGTGCACCACGACCCTCAGCCCGGATGCAAAAAAAAGGGTACCCATAACTGTCAATATCTCTAAATAAATAACAGGCCGGCAATATTTCACCAAAAGTATCGGATATTTTAACAGCGATTGTAATATAAAATATTTCAATTTTTAATTTGTTAATAGTTTCGTAACTAATATTCAGTGATCAAAATAAATCCGAATTTGAAAGAATCGCAAATTATTTTTTACCCATCCATATTGTTCATGAAAATCATTAATGATCATTAATCATTAATCATTAATAATTAATGTTCATTAATTTGAGTAGAAAATTGGTCCCTTTGGTTAAAAATCAAACTTTTTTTTTAGCTACTCCTAGAGAAATGACATGAACATTAATGATTTTGATGAATAATGTGGACAAGTAAAAAATAGTTTGCGTTTCTTTCAAATTCGGATTTATTTGGATCACTGAATATTAGTTACGAAACTATGAACGAATTAAAAATTAAAATATTTTATATTACAATCATTGTTAAAATATCCGATACTTCTGGTAAAATATTACCTGCCTGTTATTTATTTAGAGATATTGACAGTTATGGGTACCCTTTTTTTTTGCATCCGGGCTCAGGGTCGTGGTGCACATGTAGCAGTAGCACAAGTCCCATGCTGAGAGTGCGGTAGCCTCGATTATCGTTAAGCCTTTTGTATTCTTCCACGAAGAAAATAATTTTTTAAACATTCAAGTGCAACTTTTTGCTCATTGATAATACGCAAAACATTGCCAGAAGCTAAAAATGGGTAAGTTCCTTCAAGAATCATCTCTGTACGTTTCTTAGTTCCGGAGATGACACCTCTCCACTTTTTTGACAATCACTTATTAACAAATGAATATTTCCGACTCTAAATATCACCATTGAGCATAGAAAGGATCAACAAAACACATATATTTTTTGCAGATTTTTCATACTTTTTTTCACTGACTTGCAGCCATTCAAAGTTGAGTATTCTGAAATGGTGATGGGATAATTACGCTTTTTCATCTTTCACTCGCCCAGAAATAATTGCTATTCATCTCAAAATTTTGAAACTACGTATCTGGATTGACAAAACCTTCAGCTACAACATGCATGTGGTCCCATATTTTTAGACTTTTTTTCCGCTGAGATTTTCAGGAAAATCTGTACCAAAATCGCGGTGCCTAAACTTTTTGGACGGATAGTAGAGTATTTTCAACATTTCGAACTTTGTGTTTCAACTTCTTGCGGCTTTATAATATGTACAACCATGGTCAACAACTATAGCGTATGTGGTATGCCTGCTTTCGCGAATAAATAAGGTAGAAGTACAATTTGTCAAAATTTAATAAAAAATTATGACATTCAAAATATGCTTGTTCAAAGTTACCCAACTTTTGAAGGCCAATTTATAGGTTTGAGACTATGATTTTACAAGTAAAAAGTAAGATTTCAATGCAGGACACTTTTTTTGTAGTATAATGCAGAATTTATTTCCAAATTTTGGATTTTTCGACTTCATAATCATTGTCAACAACTACAGCGTATGTGGTATGCCTGAATTCATAAACGAATAACGTGGAAGGGATTTTTAAACATAATTGAAAAGGAAATAAGTCTTGAGAGTAAATTGGGATCGAAAATATTGATCGATTTTTTTCAATCTTTTTTTGATTTACTCGTAATAATATAACGAAACTAATGCAGTCCATTAAAATTGAGTTAAGAAATATTGTACACAATTTTGATTTTTCTCCGCTGTGTCTAATCTCAAACAATGGGAAGGTCGCGCCAGGCCAAAAACCGTCCGCTCGACAATCTACCCCCTGCCGCAAGGTTACCGGTTTCCAGACAATGCCTGACCCAGGCCGACTGTCCCCTGATAATGACTTTATTGAAGGAAATTTTTTTCACACTTTTTTTCCGATGTACCCTTTTTTCCTGAAAATATTCCTACGGTGATTGGCTGTCGAAATTTTTTTTTTTCACTAACAAGCTCCACCCTTTAGGGCGTGCTTATCATATTTCTATCTCTCTCGCACACTAAACACGGAATTCCCACGGGTGTCCCCAGCCCTCAGGCAAACTTTAGGGGATTTATCAGCGTTGTGAAAAAGGAATTCCAGTTTCCGGCCGCACGGTTGAATATTTTGGTCTGATTTTTCGCATACCTCATCTAAATGCTTTTCTCTTTTGTGGTTAAGTCTCGGTTTTTTGAATTTTTGTTTAGATTTAAAGTTATTAACGAAGAGAAAAGAAGAATAGAGAAAAAATGCAGTGATGCTCAGTACTAGCTGAGTTTGTATTTTCGATGCCTGCGAGTCAACCCTCGTCAAACCCGCGAGCTCGGCTTTGAGCAGACACCCCGTCGCGCGAGTGGAGACACTCGAGCGCCTCGAATTATCTGGAACGAATCATCCTCCTCATTGTTATGAGATGCAGGCCGGTTGAAAAAACTGAAATTACGAAAGCGTCGCGTGATTGAATTTTAATTAGGATACATAGTTTATTTAAATAATTCTAAAAAAGTGAAAAAAAGATTCATGAAAATCGGTTAATATTTGCAGTAATAATAGAAATTTTGAAGTGCACACGATAGTATGCAGAGATACACAGCAGAATGGGAGAAAAAAATTTTTATCGTTCAAAAGGCCTACAGCCTTCAATTTTGCCCCAATCCGCAATTACTTTTCTTTCAATTGTAGAGCGCTAAATTTCCAAGAGCACCTTAGTCACAGATTCTCGCATTTTTATTTATTTATTTATTATATCTTTACTCGAAGTATGAGGAAATAGTGATTTTTCACAAAATCATTATTTACTCTTCAATAGCGGTTTGCATGCAATGAAAATTATCCTAAATTAATTCATAATTGTTATAAAAAACAAACATGAGGTGAAACGTCGATCGATTTGAAGGGGAAAAATTATTTTATGTATCGCCCCCGCTGGGGAATCAAACCTTCCTGACTGCCTACAACCTGTCCTAAAACCTCAATCTAGCGCACGCGTAAGTGAAATGAGCTACGGAACCACTTGGATTTTTCTACCAAACTCTGGGTCAAACGGTTTCTCCGAGAAAAAATGTGGCCATCTAAGAAATGATATGATAATAAATGTTTACTTAAAATTAATTTCATTCATCTCTTACGGACGATATCTAATATTTTGTAACGAGTTTCGGGAAAAAGATTTTGCTCACAAGTATTAACTCACACAGAAAATATATTATTACTAATTTATATGCATTATTAGAAAATAATTGAAAATACAATTTTCTTAAAGTACATATTTTTGATTATTCAAAGCTCAGACTTGAAAAAAATGTTTTCTGATGAAATTTTTAATTTGATTTTTATCATTCATTTCTTACAGGCGATTACTACTTATTTGTTACGAGGTTGGGAAAAATAGTTTTCTTACAAGCATTAACTCACACAGTAAATTTATTATTATTAATTTATATTAATATTCACACGCATTCTATACAAGGTTCATAAATAGATTAGCTCGAAAATTTCTGTAAGAAACATGAGGTAAGATGTCCATCGATTTGAAAAGGAAAAAATTATTTTATATATCATTACTGCATTTGATTTTCGATTCCTCTTACACAATTGCACGAATCTTACACATACGATCGTACGCTCAAACGCTTTGAAAAATCGCCCCCGCTGGGGAATCGAACCTTCTTAACTATCTACAACCTGTCCTAAAACCTGAATCTAGCGAACGCGTTAGTGAAGTGAGCTACGTTCCGTAGATTTTCCTGACAAACTCTCGGTCAAACGGTTCCTCCGAAAAACGTGACCATCTACGAGATGAGAATAAATGTTCATTTAAAATTTGTTTCATTCATCTGTTTCGGATGATATATAATATTTTGTAACGAGTTTGGGGATCTAATAGTTGTTTTGCTGATAAGCAATTTATAACTTGTGCTTTTTCTTTTAATTTGAAACGGACCTCCTACAAAATTTTGCGGAGGGGGTTTACACGTTTCTCGTTGTGCCATTGAACTTACTTACAATTTCAAATAGTAAGTCTAACAATCTCGCGCAGTGCTTATTGCAATTCGAAAAAGGAGATCGAACTCACTTGCAAAAGTCAAACTCACAATTCTTTGCTTACTATGAAAATTAGTTATTCATACAGTTTAGATGTTCTATGCTACTTGTTTTGGTAATCGTTCTATTTACAATTTGCAGTAGTAATGCTGACTAAAAGTTTTGTACATTTTGAGATCACTATCTGATTAAGTATTAAAAACTATTACAATTTTTCTTGGCACAATGAGAACAAGTAAACTTCAAGGTAACAATACATAAATGTGAGTTAATACTTGTAAGAAAAATATTTTTCCCAAGCTCGTTACAAATAATTAGAAACCGTCTGTAAGAGATGAATGATAAAAAATCAAATTACAAATTTCATCTGAAAACATTTTTTCAAGTCTTACCTTTGGATAATAAAAAATATGTACTTTAAAAAAATTTTATTTTAAATTATTTTATAATAATACATATAAATTAGTAATAATATATTTTCTGTGTGAGTTAATACTTGTGAGCAAAATATTTTTCCCAAACTCGTTACAAAATATTATATATCATCCGTAAGAGATGAATGAAACAAATTTTAAGTAAACATTTATTCTCATCTCGTATATGGTCACGTTTTTCGAAGGAACCGTTTGACGGAGAGTTTGTCAGGAAAATCTATGGAACGTAGCTCACTTCACTAACGCGTTCGCTAGATTCAGGTTTTAGGACAGGTTGTAGGTAGTTCAGAAGGTTCGATTCCCCAGCGGGGGCGATTTTTCAAAGCGTTTGAGAGTGCCATCGTATGTGTAAGATTCTGTGCGTGCAATTGTGTAAGAGGAATCGAAAATAAAGTAGAGTAATGATACATAAAATAATTTTTCCTCTTCAAATCGATCGACGTTTCACCTTATGTTTGTTGTTCATAACAATTAATGACAATAATCAAATTATTGGCATTCTGGGTGTACTATTGCATCGATTTAGGATGATTTTCATTGCATGCAAACCGCTATTGAAGAGTAAAAAATGATTTTGTGAAAAATCTCTATTTTCTCATACTTCGAGTAAAGATATAATGAATAAATAAACTAGCTGTGAATTCGATCTCGAGTGTTTCCACTTTGTTTGTATTTATAAATATATGGTGCTCATTTCACGAGCACTTTGCTTCCCGTTAGCAAATGTATTTGCTTCCTCATAGAGGAAGCATTAGTTATTTTTTTCAATAATAGACAAACCAAAGTCTTCATTTTGCTCAATTTAAAAATAGAAATTTACCAAAAATGAAAAATTACAAAATAATACAAAAAATGTTCTAAATACAAAGACAAATCAGACAAATCAAATCTTGCGTTCGAAATAATAATTTTTTGAGCTGGAAAAGGGAAAGGAAAGGTTCTGTCACACCCTATCCCTTTCCCAGCTTTATGATTTCTTCACAAAAATTGCCATAATATTACTCTATTTGAAAATTTATGATCAAAAAGTCTTTTCTATTCATGCATCAACTTTAAAATTATGTCGATGAAAAAAGTTTTTCTGTTTGAAACAGTTTTTCTGTTTGAAATATTATGCAATTTCACAATTTCCATACTCTTCAATAAGATGTATTAATATTATAGGTCAATCGATTCGTCTCGAATCAACACATCTTTTCTGTTTTTGCATCAACTTTGAATTATGTTAATGAAAAAATTTGTAATATAAAAAAATGATTTTCAAAATATATAAATTACCATAACTTCCATACTCTTTGACTAAATGCATTATTCTTATAGGTCAATCGATTCGCTTCGAACCAAGGAATCTTTTATATTCTTGCATCAACTTTGAATTATGCGAATGAAAAAAGTTTTACTATAAAAAACCGATTTTAAAAATATATGAATTACCATAACTTCTCTACAATTTGATAAAATGCAATAAAATGACAGGTCAATCGATTCGTTTCGAACCAAGGAATCTTTTATATTGTTGCATCAACTCTGAATTATGCTAATGAAAAAAGTTTTACTATAAAAAACCGATTTTTAAAATATATAAATTACCATAACTTCCCTACTCTTCAATAAAATGTATTAATATTATAGGTCAATCGATTCTTACCGAACCAGGGAATCTTTTATATTTTCGCATCAACATTGAATTATGCGAATGAAAAAAGTTTTACTATAAAAAACCGATTTTCAAAATATATAAATTACCATAACTTCCCTACTCTTTGATAATATGCATTATTATTATAGGTCTATCGATTCGTTTCGAACCAAGGAATCTTATATATTCTAGCATCAACTCTGAATTATGCTAGCGAAAACAGTTTTACTATAGAAAACCGATTTTCAAAATATATAAATTACTATAACTTTCCTACTCTTCAATAAAATGTATTAATATTATAGGTCAATCGATTCGTACCGAACCAGGGAATCTTTTATATTCTTGCATCAACTTTGAATTATGCGAATGAAAAAAGTTTTACTATAAAAAACCGATTTTTAAAATATTATTGAGTGCTAGAAAAAAATGCAATGAATATTTTGAAAAATCCTTCAGTCAGTTTCAAGATATTAGTGAGGAAAATAAGCTCTCCAAATTTCATCAATTTATCTGCAACCGTTTTCTAGTTATCGTGTTCACAAAAAAGCGTGACATCCACGCATCCACACACACACATCCACACAACACATCCACACACACACACATCCGGACAATTGTTTAGAATGTTGTTTCAGACATTTTTAAATTAGCGAGGGTTTAATTAAATGAATTTAAAAATTTTGAAAAATGTCACCATTACAAAGCTTCCTCTATGAGGAAGCAAAATGCAAGAATCTGTGACTAAGGTGCTCTTGGAAATTTAGCGCTCTTCAATTAAAAAAAAAGTAATTGCGGATTGGGGCAAAATTGAAGGCTGTAGGCCTTTTGAACGATAAAAATTCGTGTCTCCCATTCTGCTGTGTATCTCTGCATACTATCGTGTGCACTTCAAAATTTCTATTATTACTGCAAATATTAACCGATTTTCATGAATCTTTTTTCACTTTCTTAGAATTATTTAAATAAACTATGTATCCTAATCAAAATTCAATCACGCGACGCTTTCGTAATTTCAGTTTTTTCAACCGGCCTGCATCTCATAACAATGAGGAGGATGATTCGTTCCGGATAATTTGACGCGCTCGAGTGTCTCCACTCGCGCGACGGGGTGTCTGCTCGAAGCCGAGCTCGCGGGTTTGACGAGGGTTGACTCGCAGGCATCGAAAATACAAACTCAGCTAGTACTGAGCATCGCTGCATTTTTTCTCTATTCTTCTTTTCTATTTGTTAATAACTTTAAATCTAAACAAAAATTCAAAAAACCGAGACTTAACCACAAAAGAGAAAAGTATTTAGATGAGGTATGCGAAAAATCAGACCAAAATATTCAACCGTGCGGGCGGACACTGGAATTCCTTTTTATAACGCTGATAAATCCCCTTAACGCTGTGTGTGATGCCTTAAAATTGCCTAGATTCAAGGATAACGGATTAGAGTCTGTGATGGAGTATCTAGAAATCTTGATGCCTGTTGCAGAAGCTGTCGACAAACTTCAGGGTTCTAAGAACACGTTCTTTGGTGAACTGATTTCTCAACTAAATAGCACAAAAAAATGTTAGAGTCTCTTTCATTAGAGCATCTAAAATTTTGAGGGCCCTTACAGCATACACTTCTTCAGAGCTTAGAGAAAAGGTTCTCTCAGTACTATACTCTGCTCCCAGAGGCAAATGATGCCATTTCAGCTACAATAACCCATCCTCATTTCAAACGTGAATGGACTCCAAAACTGTATTCTAAACTGGATTCTAACTGGACTCTAAAACTACTGCTTTTTCAGGAAATGCTTTCCGTTCTCCCGCGTTTTTTAAAAAAGACTTGATTTCCAATCAAGTTCAACCAGTCCCCACCATGAGGCGCTCTGGCCAATCACAGGCATCGTAGAGAATACATATATAAGAACAACATAACCTGAAACTTCAGTTTCAGGTCAGCCCTGAAGAAGTGAACTGCAATGTTCACGAAACGTCGGCAACATTCATAGTTTCGCACACGATTGAAACCCGAAAAATCTTTAAATTTTAAATTTGAATTTATTAGAACTTTTTCATAAGTTCAATACGACGCTTCCATTATCTGATCCTGTCGAAAGACTTTTTAGTTATGCAGACATGATTTTGCGCCCAAAAAGAAGGCCGATGGGAGACGCAATTTTCGAGAAGCAATTGCTCCTTAAAGCAAATAGTCATATTTGCAAAATAAATAATAAAAATCTTGTCTACCGGTGATAAATGGCTTCGGAGATCGTTTTGTAATGTTCTACGCATGTTCTTCATAAAATATTAAGAATCCATTTTGCATTTTTACTGACCTATTTCAAATATATCTTGTATTTTCCATTTTAAATGGAAAACAGAAAACCATCTTCCATTTTACATTTTAAGTTAATTTTATGAACCTATTTTACATTTTATATTTTGAATACATTTTGAGAACCATTTTACCCAGCTCTGTATACATATATATATTGTGGGTGCACTGCCCAGCGCTTCTTTTATCATACACTGAGAGAACATACTTATACATTCCTCGTATGATCTCATCTCACGCTATGTTAGTATGGTTTATTTCAAAATTTGGAAATTTTCAATCATCCTACAAGGCTACTGTATAATATATAGTTTTTATAGCAATCGAGGATAATTTTGTATTGCTTTCCAGCTAACTGATTTAATTCAGCGTTCAATTTTTTTTCTTCAATGTTGAATCGTTTTAGAACTTTGTTTCATCATATAATGCAATGCTTCAAATTATACTACGCAATTTCTGGAAAGAATTTTCGTAAAAACTAGTTCAAGGTTATTCTAATTACGCATTACATTTTGCGTCGCAAAAAATTATATTTCAAACGTGTCGATCATAATGTAGAATCTTCCAGAACTTTTTTGCATCATATGGTGCAATATCTGGCAACATTGCGCAAAAGTCTCCAGAAATTTGGTAGAGTGGGTGAGAGCCTATAAAAAGAGCTATGTGCTTAGTTTCTAGAATATTCCTGATGACATCAAATTATATTGCACCATTATTTTCTTAAACAAGTTCAAGGTAATTTTCGAAACTCATACATGAAGAGGAAAATAAAAAAATTAAATTAAAAAAATATTTCAAACCAATCGAATAATATAGATAAGAGAGTATCTTAAGGAATAAAGCGCTGCATACATTTCATTAGGCTCTGCTTTCGTTCTCCAGAGATCACTTCTTTCTTACTGCTCATAAAAGTTTGATTTCTCAGTCAATCCACAACGTTTGATAATCATTCTTTTGCGATATGCTAGGTCCGTCAACCTCTCGACGTTTTACGTGAAATAAGATACTGCAAAGAATTTCAAGACTCGAAAGGGATATAATACAGAATGCATTTTATTCCAGGCTTTTTCACACGTGCTTTAACTTATACACATTAAGGGTGCTCTACCCGACATTTGCCGCTTTCTTATTCATATAAAAACACTTAATATGAAGTCACATGACTTTTTTATTCACAGATAAATGTTCGTTTCTCAGCACCTTTTTACATTCTCATCATAATGAGAACACAGAAAAAAACAGAAGATAAATTTTACATCAATTTCCGACGAAAGATTCTTCTCAACAAAAATTAACTTCACAGGATAAACTTTACATAATTATCTATTAAACTTTCTTTTGTTTTTCCACGACAGACACATGAATTTTGAAAGACGCGAAGTTGCCTGAAAAAAACTTTATCGCTTTAAAAAATTTCCTGCAACAAATTTTATTCATAGTTTTTTCTGTGAAGGTATTGTTTTTATTTGAAAAATGACTTTCGTGGATTCCATCAAATGTCGACGTTCTTAGGCCCCCTGAGTCAGAAAAAATAGTTTTTACGTCGATGTCTGTCTGTCGTTGTTGTTGTTGTCGTCGTCATCTGTATATCGGATGACTTTTGAATAGTGATGCATATCGAGCGATCGATCCGAGAATCCAACGAGTAGGAGAAAAGTGATCGTCTTTTCAAAACGTCATATCGCACAGTGGGGTGAAATCGGAAGTCGAGGTTCAAAACGACATTTAGAACGCAATTTTGCACCGATTTTAGTTTTCTTTTTTTTTGAAAAACTCAAAACTAAATTCTTTAAAAAATGGTGAGAGTGGATTTTTTATTTTTTTGTTTATTTAATTTTTATGTTAATGCAAACAACGGAAAAAATGTCGATTTTTAAAATTTTATTTTTTATCTTCCAGATACAATTTTTCTTATACGTCTAGTCCCTTGAGTTTAATGCACAAGGGTATCGGAAAGATAATAGAATCGATAACTTGCATGTTTAATTGTAATAAACAAATTGTGTCAACAAATAATCAACATTAGAGGTTATTCGCCTTTCAAGTATATTTCAGTCCTGCAATCGCTAGCTTTTGTCGTTAGAATGATGCGTGGACATGAAAATTTGAGATTAATTGTTATTTGTTTATTTTATAAACAAATTATATAAACAAATGCACATTTTGGGCGATTTTTAGCGAAAAGAAATCATTTTTTCTTCTGACATTGCTGAAATTGCCAACGATTTTTTCTGAAAAAAAGATTCTGACCCTCCAATATTTGTTTATGTTATAAACAAATTATATAAACAAATGCACATTTTAAGATATTTTAGGTGAAAATAAACCGTTTTTTCTTCTGTATTTTCTGAAATTATATTGGCAATAACGTTTTCTGGAAACTTTTTTCCCACCCATCAATACTGGTTTATTTTATAAACAATTTATATAAACAAATGTACATTTTTGGTGTTTTTAAGGGAAAAGAAATAATTTTTTCTTCTGACCTTGCTGAAATTACATTGCCAATAATTTTTGCTGAAGAAAAGTTTCTAACCCACCAATATTTGTTTATTTTATAAACAAATTATATAAACAAATGCACATCTTAGGCTATTTTAGGTGAAAATAAACCGTTTTTCTTCTGTCCTAGCTTAAATTATATTGCCAAAGCCAATAATGATTTTGAAAAACTTTTTGCCACCCATCAATATTTGTCTATTTTACGAAAAAAATATACTCAAAAATGCCAGTGATATTTTGTGATGAAGTTTGATTATAAATTAAATAATTTGTTCATAAAATGAACAAATATTGATGGGTTATAGAATTTTTTTCAGAAAAAATCATTGGCAATGTAATTTCAGCAAGGTCAGGAGAAAAAATTATTTCTTTTCGCTTAAGAACACCAAAAATGTACATTTGTTTACATAAATTGTTTATAAAATAAACCAGTA
The DNA here is from genome assembly GCA_932178445.1 of Andricus quercusramuli. Classification (NCBI taxonomy): domain Eukaryota; kingdom Metazoa; phylum Arthropoda; class Insecta; order Hymenoptera; family Cynipidae; genus Andricus; species Andricus quercusramuli. The sequence continues at coordinate 54,947 of CAKNXH010057561.1, read as the reverse complement.
TTGATGGGTGGGAAAAAAGTTTCCAGAAAACGTTATTGCCAATATAATTTCAGAAAATACAGAAGAAAAAACGGTTCATTTTCACCTAAAATACCCTAAAATGTGCATTTGTTTATATAATTTGTTTATAACATAAACAAATATTGGTGGGTTGGAATTTTTTTTTCAGAAAAAATCATTGGCAATGTAATTCCAGCAAGGTCAGAAGAAAAATGATTTCTTTTCGCTTAAAATCGCCCAAAATGTGCATTTGTTTATATAATTTGTTTATAAAATAAACAAATAACAAGTAATCCTTAATTTTCATGTCCACGCATCATTCTAACGGCAGAAGCTAGCGATTGCAGGACAGAAATATACTTGAATGGCGAATAACCTCTAATGTTGATTATTTGTTGACACAATTTGTTTATAACAATTAAACATGCAAGTTCACGAATTTTTTATCTTTCCGATACCCTTGTGCATTAAACTCAAGGGACTAGACGTATGAGAAAAATTTTATCTACGAGATAAAAAATAAAATTTAAAAAATGGACATTTTTTCCGTTGTTTGCATTAGCATAAAAATTAAATAAACAAAAAAATAAAAAATCCACTCTCACCATTTTTTTAAGAATTCAGTTCTGAGTTTTTCAAGAAAAAGAAAACTAAAATCGGTGCAAAATTGCGTTCTAAATGTCATTTTGTACCTCGATTTCCGATTTCACCCCACTGTGTATCGGTTCGAATCATCTCGTGAGACGATCATCTCGCTAAGTCGATCGAACCGAGTAAACAGTTTCTAAAATTATGCATAAATATGTGATATATAAATTATTTAAAAACTTTTTGAATTCAAAATTAAATTAACTCATTTAACAAACCAAAAGATTCCAGAGAAAACTTTTTAGCGAAAACGGTTTAGGCCGACTCGGGAACTCACACTTTTTAAGCTAATTCAAGCAGCTTGCAAACCACCTCAAGTCAGGAAGATTTTCATGAAATTCAATATAAGAAGTTTTTTGTGTTGCTGAATATTAATTTAGAGTGGAAATAAAAAAAATATACATAAATAGTGGATGGAATATGCCGCAAAATTTTTTTTTAAATTCAATAAAATTGCAGATGTTTATGAAAGCCGATACTCGGGGTTTTTCTTTTGGTCGCTGAATAAGAATTTACGATTAAAATAGACATTTGTAACCTAATAGTTCGAGATTTGAGGCTTGTTCATAGTTCAATATATTGCTTTTTTATTATATTGTATTAAAACATTTATACATTATATAGGTAGCCTACGGCAATACCACGCTGAAAACACCAGTTCCCGTAAGATCACTGAAGTTAAGCAGCGTTGGGCGCGGTTAGTACTTGGATGGGTGACCGTTCGGGGAATACTGCGTGGTGTTGGCTCGTCGTGGGTGTGGTGGACCCACACTGGTAGTATTTATCCACCTAGAAACACTACCCGAATCGGGTAGTGAGGTAATGAACTTTCGAGTTCGAAATGCTAATCAATTTTTTTTTTTTATAGGTAGCCTTAATGAGAATATCTAAATTATATGTTAATAAATGAGGGATATTAGATTGACCGAAAATTCTGCTATATAATACATAATGTCATAAATATTTAAAAATAATATCAATAACCATTTTTGGATCAATTAAAAACATATAGGTTGAAAAACTTCAAAACGAGTGGCACATAATAATTTCATCTAATTTATTTTTCATCAAAAATATTTTATTTGTTAAACCTTCCTATATCAGTTCGACATCTGATTCCTCGTTTTCTTCCGCGGATTTTTTGCTTTTTGCTGTGTTTACATTTTCTATTGATATTTTGAAAAGTGACGCATAACGAGCACATTGATTGGGTTTCAGATGGTACGATACGAACAAAAACAAAAAAAAGTTGAAAAATCTCGGCTCGGAAAATTTGTAAAATTTCGGACGATTTCGAACGATAACGAGAATTTCTCGGCTCGATATGCATCACTACTTTTGAAAGACTCATTGGATTGGATTGTGCTTTCGCACACAGTTTCGGGGACCAAAAAGAAAGATCGAGTTCGTTAACCAGCTATTTTTGATAGAAATTCAAGAAGTTAGAGCATTTTCAAAAATTTTTAGACCATTTTTTTCAAAATTCAGGAATTCCATGGACGAATATACAGAGTACACAGAAATTGAAACAATTTACCTTTACGACTTTTCTTGTTAAGAAGAAGATTGTCAGAGTTACAGTATTTTGAAAATCCCCCCCCCCCCCCAAAAAAAAACTAAAATTAACATTTCAAGCGAAACAAAGCACAATATGAAAATAAGTCAAGAGACGAAAAACGTTATTTTTTAAAAGCCCTACAAGAATGCCATGACAACTTTTTGAATTTCCTTGAAAAAATCGAAAATTCAAATTTTGATCTCACAAAAAATAATGAATTATTACATTCTCATCATAATGAAATCATAATGAAATGTTTTGTTGAAAATTCGTCTTTTTGGTTGGAAAACAAGTGTTTGGTTGACAGCCTAATTATTTTCTAAAAAATTCATTATATTTAATGAAGATTCATGATTTTAGTGGGAAATAAACTTTGTTGTTGGAAAAATCATATCTTTGGGTTAGAAACTCAACTAACTTGGATTAAAAATTTATATTTCATCGTAGAAAATCATCTTTCATGGTTGAAAATAAAATTGAGAATTTAACTATTTGGTTAAAAATTCAACTATTTCGTTAAAAAATTCATCTCTTTTGGTTGAAAATACGACTATTCAATGTAAAGTTGAATTACATTGACACACTTTGTGTAGTATGGATTTAAAAGTGTGTAGCACAAAATAAAACAAAACAATGTTCTCTTTTCCCCTTTTTTTGTCGTTTTTCCGCTGAAATCTGAAATAAATTAATAAAAGCCAAAAATTCGGTGGATAGTTAATTCTTTATGGTTGAAAAGTCTATAATATTTTTCGTTAAGAATTAATCTTTTTTATTGTCGATTTTATAATTTGGTTGAAAATTCAATTATTTTGTTGAAAAATAATTTCTTCAATGAAAATTCATAATTTCAGGTTGGAAACTCGAGTTTTTTTGTAAAAAATTCGTCTTTTTGTCTTGAAAATTCAGCAATTTGATGGATTTTTTTCTGTCTTCGATTTTGCATTAACTCACCTATTTTCAATTTGAAATTCGTTTTAGTTCAAAACCCATCTCTTTGATTGAAAATGTACCTGTTTTGTTGAAAACTCTTCTTTTTGGTGAAAAATTTAATAATTTGATACAAAATTCTAATATTTGGTTGAAAATGAACCTTTTTGACGAAAATTCAACGGGCTTGTTGGAAATGAACCTTTTTGTTGAAAATTGAACGGTTTTGAATAAAATTATTCTTTTTGGCTTGAACATTCAATCATTTGATTGACTTTTTTTCTTTCTTGACTGAAAAATCTATTTTTGTTGAAAACTCAACATATTTCTTGAAAATTCGTCTTTTTGCATCATTTCAACTTTTTTTGCTTAAAAATTAAAATATTTTTTGGCTGAAATATCAATCATTACATTTTGCAAGTTGAAAGTTGAACTACTCTGTCAAAAATTCATTCTTTTGGTTCAAAGTTCGTCCTCTCGGGTTGACAATTCAACTATTTTGATAGAAACTTCAACTATCTGGTTGAAAATGAACTTTTTCGTTGAAAATTCAACTGTTTTGTGGGAAATTCGTCTTTTTGTCTTGAAAATTCAATAATTTAGTTGACCGTTTTTTCTTTCTTGACTGAAAAATCTATTTTGGTTGAAAGCTCAACTTATTTCTTGAAAATTCATCTTCATTGGATGAATTTAACTGTTTTTCATTTAAAATGTAACTACTTTTCTGAAACTTGAACTACTTTTATAAAACTTCATTTCTTTATTGAAGACTCATCTTCAAAATGTCGCAGCAAATGTTTTTTTTCTCCACATTTCACTAAAAAAATCACATTGTGATGGGGATATATTTTCAGACAAAGAAACCGCGTAAGCCTGCTCTTAAAAAATATGAGACAAACACAGACAAATCTTCGTCAATGCTTAAACGTCAGTTTTCAGATAGTGAAAATGTACAGATTCGTATAAAAAACCATGTCCGGATAAATGTTCACTGAAGGACTATATTTTCAAAATTGTAGAATCTTCAATGTTAACTTTCCAAAATTGCAGAACTTTGACTTGTATATTATTTAGAATTGAAGAGTTTTTAATTTTGAAAATGGCAGTTACGAATTCTGTGATATTGATTTACATTCGAAATTTTTTCTATTTGGAAGACTTAAAATCAAGAACTTGACTTTCGTCCTTCAAAATCATCCAAATTTAAGGAATTTTATTTATACATCCTTGAAATTGTAGAGTTTTTAATTGTAATTCTACAAAATTGTAAAATTTTATATTAAAAGTCTTTCGAAAAGAAGAGTTTTTAATTTTGACAATTTACAATTAAAAATGATGTCAGTATTACAATTAAAAATTATGCAAGTTTTAAGTTTTAGAATTATTATTTCTGTAATTTTGATGATTTACATTATATTTACAATGAAAAGTTATGGAAGTTGTAAGTTTTTAAATTCAAAATGTCCTAATTGTGAAGATTTTCATTCGAAATTTCTTCAATTTGGAAAATATATAATTGAAAAATTGACTTTTGATGTTCCAAATTATCAAAATTTTATTTATGCATTCTTAAAATTGAAGTGTTTCTAGTTCTAAATCTTCAAAATTGAACTATTAAAAAAACATTCAAAATTACATCATTTTAAATCATACACATTCAGAATTAAAGAATTAAAGCCATGCACGGACAAATCTTCTTCAATGCTAAAACGTCACTTTTCTGTTAGTAAAAACGTACATATATCAAAATTTTCAAACAGAAAATTAAGTAGCCTCAAATAGATAGAATTTTAAATGCAGATTACAGATCATTCATTCTCACCTTACTGACCCCGTTTTTATTTGTTATTTTGAATTAAAATATTAAACATAACATCAACTACACTGAATGTATCATCGGCTCGACATTTCATACCTTTAATCTGGTTTTCGTTCATGTACGAACATTCAAGTTTAGTTTTAAATTCACAAATAAGTTATCAATTAATTCCTCAAATTCTCAGAAATAAGCAAATTCCTCAAATATTTATAGCCGTTATTTGACATAACCATACATGTAATATTTCGGATATTCCAAGCTGAAAATTTTGGATGTTATAGAGTAACGTCTCACTTTTTAACATCTACAGATGCTAACTTTGAACATCTAGATTGCTGTCCTATAGTCAAACATAAAATATGGGAACCCTGAAGATCTAGATGTTACGTTTAAATGTCCATTTTTCTCCGTGTTGTTGAATATAATTGTAGGATTGTAATATTTACTAGACTCTTGACCAGGAGTCTGGCGTGAATATGTTACAGTTGACATGTTTTGGGAGGCTTCAGTCGAAGGGAGCTCAGACGACGTTCGTTAAATAATGTACTAGGGGTTGCTTTTGGAATTTGCTAAATATTATGGTGGGGATGAAGATATGAATTAGAGTCTGGGAAGATATCTCAGGTGATTATTTTTAATTTTAACTTTTTTTGGCAGTTTTAGTAGAATGCAGCTGAGATAAAGTTTGTTAAATGATCTAGGGGTGACTTTTGAGATTGCTGAATATTACGGTAAGGGTTGAGGATATAAACTAGATCCTGGGAAAGGTACCTCAGCTAATTATTTTTAATTTGAAATGTTGTTGGCTGCTTTAGTTGAAGGCACCTAACACGAGGTTCGTTATTTGTACTAGAGTTGATTTTTTTTGAGCTGTTAAATATTACTGTAGAGATGTCAATAATAGTTAGAGATTCAAAACAGTGTCTACAGTAATAATTATTCTGTAATTAAAATTTATTTTGTTGCTTCAGTCAAAGACAGCTGAGACGGGGTTCAGTAAATGTACGTGAGCTGTTTTTAAGGTCTACTGAAAATTAGGTACAATGGGAAAAGACGGAAAAGAGGCTTCACCTCAGGCATCATGGCGCGCAGTGCAGGAATCTTCAACTTCCTGCCCTTGTACTTTAATATAATATTATACATTTTTTGATAGAACGCACTTTTTTCACTTTATAGACGAGGACGTAGATAACATTGAGCATGCATGAATAGTGTAACGCAGTTTCTCTTTGAATTCATGTTCAGGGGGTCCTAGATGATAAAAAATGCAGGGTGCCACCTTCTGATGGTGTACGCTTGCCCGGGGGGTGCGGGTAGGGGGAGAGCGCACGGAACGGCGGTATTTCTTACGAATTAATCAATTAATTTGCAACTTTCTACTCAAATTAAGTGTATTTTTCTTTATTTGTGTTTAACTAAACACATTTTGACCAAAATCTAGTGAAAAACTCAGTGAAATTCTCATATCATCCCTTTACAACAACCCTGAAGTATTAATATTATTCCCAGAGCGGCACGTGTATACTGCGCATTTTGTGAAGATTTGGACTCACGATTAGAATTTGAAAAATGCAGCAGTATTTAAAATATCTTTAATAAGTACACAAATATAAGTAAATATACGTATTTACGTATATGAATTCAAATTAAAACCGTAAATTAGGTCAGTAATCACAGGTAAACTCAGGTAGGATGATTCATTTTGCACGAATTTTTGAAATCTAAATTTGCTAACCCAATAGAATAGCAGTTTTTCACACACTGAAGAGAGTGAGCATGCCCAAAATTGATAATTTAAAAGAAATAAAATAGTTTACATATTTGGGCACCATATTTTGCGACATTCACTTGTGGTCTCCTAATTTTTTTAACTCGATGTTGAAATTTGGTAATTCTTCTTCAATTTAAGTTATTTAAATTCTTTATAAAATAAATCCAGAATTGAAGCCATTTCGTAAATTGGTTGAGAAGCTCTTACATAAGTAGTGCGAATTTCAAAGTTTTCTTAAATTTTAAATAAAGTCTAAAAATAATAAGCTCCTTACAATGTTCTTATCATTATATTTAAGGTTAATTGACATATAATCGTATTAACTCATCAGCATAATTGTGTAATTTTTTTTTGTTTGCATGGTGCAATTCTTTAAAGCTGGAACAATGAAGTACGTCAAATTCGTTTGAAAATTCCAGAGGCCATTTCATCTGTAGGACAATTATAATACTAAAAACAAAGTGAATGTAATATACTTTTTTATATGATTTTGAATAAAGTATTATTTCTCACAACCTACCTATTATAATTATAATTTTTTTAGAAATTATTGAAAAAAATTTGTCACGCTATTACGGAATTATTTTGTGAATGTACAGAACAAGAACAGCATTCATTTGGAAAATAGCCCCATTGGGGCCCCAAAGATGGCCCCTGACATTAATTAGAATTGAAGAAGGATCCTTGTTAGGGGCCTCATCAAACTTTCTTTGATGACCCCCAACAATCTTGCGTAACCATGTGCCTGAAGTTCCAAACGTTCAAATGAACGAAATGAAAAAAAAAATTTCTCAATGTTGCCTAGCCAAATTAGTTCAGGAATGCATAAAAGTGAGTATTATACAAAAAAATCTAACAATAACAACAAGGGTAAAACGCCCTCAAATGTTAATGCAGATTGGGCCAACACACAATGTGTAGAAAGACCGCCTGTACACGGAAAAAAAAGTTCATTAAACTTTCTTGAAGTATTACAAGAGTCGAGGATGAGAGCGAACCTTGAACAAATTTTCTATATTCTGTATAACTTTCAGGATTTAATATAGAACTAACCTAGAATAACTCTACAAGAATTCTGTAAACTTTATATTGAACTCCGATTTGAAAAAGTTTAATAAAATATATTGAAAAATTCATGAAAGAATGCTGAAAACTTTCGTAGAAATCACAACTGAGGTATTGAAAGTTTGTAATCACATAATTATAAGGTTTAAATACCTCAATTCAGTCAAATGTATAGAAAAATTCTTCAAAAAATGTTGAAAAATCTCATAGAAATTCGATTCGAAGTATTGAGTGTTTGTGAACTACTTCAATCGAAGATCTATAGACTTCAGTTCTTTAAAATGTAGCTGCGCAGTCGCTACTGTGCGCAGGCAGCGACTTTTCCGCATGGCTCCCGCGTGAAAAAAAAGAATTCAAGTCTTAGAGAACATTAGCACGCCTTGAAAATTAAAATATTAAGTTTGCCAATAACCGACACATCTCTAAATGGTAAATCCACTACCCGGGTGCACCGGAACGTGCACCAGGTCGTTCAAGACGTCATCTACGAGAACTTTTTTAGAATCTAAATTGTATCAATAGCCAAAATAACTACCAATGGTGAGTCGACGATCAGGATGCACCGGAACGTGCACCAGGTCGTTTGGCACGCATTCTACGAGAACTGCTTTAAAATTCAAATTGTGTCAACATCCAAAATAATTAAGTGTTGAGTCGACGATCCGGGTGCACCGAGTCGCGCACCAGGTAGTTTAGCACGTATTCTACGAGAACTTTTTAGAAATTTGAATTGTTTCAACCACCAAATTAACTACCGTCGACTCACCATTGGTAGTTATTTTGGTAGATAAACCTCAAGATTTCTAAAGAAATCATCAAGTCAAGCTTCCTTCGATCGTTTTTTTATATTAAGAAAATATGAGAGAAAATAAAGTTTTCATATTTTTGTTTCGGTCTCACGATCCATTTAAAAAAAATTGTAAAACTGAATCGAGTCAAAATTCCTTTTTATTGACGTTTTGGCCCCATCTGTGGGCCTTCATCGATACAAACATCTTAAAGAATAATCGAAGTCAATCATAAATATACGTCGAAGCAAATGACAACATTTAAAAATTTTTTGAAGTCAGATATCATTCTGAAGTTTTAAAAATCATTATGAAGTTTGTAAAAAAAGTATTGGGAAACTATAAAGTCCAAGGAACTTTCCCAATATGTTAAAAAGGTTCATATTTTGTAATTAAAATGCTGTGAAACAGCTAACAAACTGATGTTTTTTCACAAACTTCATAGTGATTTTTAAAACTTCAGAATGATCTGACTTTACAAAATTTTAAAATGTTGCCATTCGCTTCGACGTATATTTATGATTGAGTTCGATTATTCTCTAAGATGTTTCTTTCCGATGAAGGCCCACAGATGAGGCCGAAACGTCAATAAAAAGGAATTTTTACTCGATTTCTTTTTAAAATTTTTTCTAAATGTATCGTAAGACCGAAATAAAAATACGAAAACTTTGTTTTCTCTCATATTTTCTTAATGGTAGTTAGTTTGGCTATTGACACAATTTAGATTCTAAAAAAGTTCTCGTAGATGACGTCTTGAACGACCTGGTGCACGTTCCGGTGCACCCGGGTAGTGGACTTGCCATTTAGAGATGTGTCGGTTATTGGAAAACTTAAGATTTTAATTTTCAACGTTAAAAGTTGAAATAGATTCAACTTTTTCCATGTCATATCTTATTTAATCGATTCAAAAAATATAGAATTGGGAATTCAACTTTTAAAATTATTTGCAATGCAAGCCTTTAATTTCATATAACTTATATAAACTTATTCTATATAGCTATATAACATCTTATTAATCTTGAACCTACTAGAATTTATAGCCAAAAAAGAATTTGCGATTGAAAATTTGTTCGAAATTTAAAGTTTCCAAAATTTAAAAAATGTTAAAGATCTCGAAATTTGTAATAACCTAAATTTTAAAATAAATTTTCGAAATATGATATTCTTGAAATTACTGACATTATAAATATAAAACTCCAGAAATTTCAAATTTCCGAAATCATTAACCTAGAATTTTCAAATCACAAAAATTTGTCAAACAGCCCTTCACAGCTGTAGCTTATATTTTAGATTTTTTTTTATACTACAAGTTATGTTAGCTGCGAGGTTTTCTCAGGAGCTCCGAATGCGTAGGTAGGGGGTTCGAGCCCACAGCGAATAATAATATTAATAGCGTGCGATTATTTGGGTGGTGATTGTTTGTGTAATAGTAAATAATTATGTACTTAAATATGTGAACAAATATTGAAGCATAATGATAATAATAATGATAATAAAAAGATTTTTTTTTAGGCTAAAAATCGGCCATGATTTTATAGAACTGTTCTCTATAGTTTCGAGACTTCTCCGATGTAGACTGTATATTAGCTGGATTTTTAGATTTTCTAGAACTATTCTACATTTTCCGCATTTTAGAGAACTCTGTATTAAATTTTGTAGAATAGTTCGATGCAATGTAAAACCAAGAAGATTTTAACTTTTAATAAACTACCCGTCGTATCCTCTACTATAGGACTAGTTCTATAAAATGTAATGAAATTTTTTTTTCCGTGTATACACTTTTTTCTCGAATTAAACATAGTGTTAAATTATTTTGTCATAAAATAAGTTTCTTTAGTGGGATAAGTATCACCGGAAAAGATATTTAAAATCACACTTAGTTTTTTTAAATCACAAAATCATAAAAATGACCGCCTTTATACACTTTTTTTTTAAATTAAAAATAGTGTTAAATTACCTCGTCATAAAACAAGTTTTTTTCAGTGGTAAAAATATCACTGGAAGAGATGTTTACAACTACCCTCAGTTTTTCAAAATCTCAAAATCATCTTTTAAATATCTTTGTCGGTGATACTTTTCCCACTGAAAAAACTTGTTTTATGACAAGGTAATTTAATACTATTTTGAATCCGAAAAAAATGTATAAGGGCGGTGATTTTGATGATTTTATGATTTTGAAAAACTAAGGGTGCTTTTAAATATCTTTCCCGGTGATACTTTGCCCACTGAAAAAAATTTGTTTTATGCCAAGGTAATTTAACACTATTTTTATTTATTTTTTAAATGTATAAAGCGGCTATTTGTGCATTGTTTGTTGGCCCCATCACTATTAACATTAGAGAGTGTTTTACCCTCTAAAAATTAATTATCGTATTTTTTCTTCATTTCGTTCATTTGAACGTTCGAATCTTCAGGTTACATTGCGTAATCTAACTGTGCGCGTATTTCAGTGTTTCACTGTATTTCACTACATTCATTCAGCGCGCCAAGGCTCCTATAACATCCGCAAAGGGTTATCAATATTTATACATCTAATATTTTAAGAAATATCTGCTTCTTTCCCATTTTCGACTCCTGCGTTTATGAAATTCGAATCGTGAGTCCAAAACTTCACAAAACGCGCATTGTACATGTGCCGCTCTGGGAATAACTAATACTTCAGGGTTGTTGTGAAGGGATAATATGAGTTTTTCACGGAGTGTTTCACTAAGATTGGTTAAAATATCTTTAACTAAACATAAATAAAGAGAAATACAATTATTTTTACTGAAAAGTTGCAAATTAACTGATTAATTCGTAAGAGATACCGCCGTTCCGTGAGCTCACCACCTACCCCCAACCCCCGCGTAAACGCACACTATCAGAAGCCGGCACTCTGCATTTTTTTATTATCCAGAACCCCCTGAACATGATTCCGAAGAGAAACTGCGTTACACTATTTATGCATGCTCAATGTTACCTACGTACTGCACTATTAATCGTGAAGAATAACACAAAAGTATGAAAATATATTCCACAAATTCGAAAAGAAACACTAAAAGTGGTTTAAGTATCAACTTTAATTTTAATTTTTACAACATTTATAAATTGAAATTTATGAATTTGAAATATAGAATCATTCATCTATTGACCAATTCAAATATAGGGTAATGGGTACAATCATTGGCCACTTAATGAATTTTTCCAGTTTAACAATTTGTAAAAAACACTATAAGAGTCAAACGAAATTCTAAAATATACAGATGGATAATAAATTTCATGAAGATTTGAATTATCATAGTCAGTTTAGCGTTGAAAGTAGTAGATAATAATTTATATTTAAAAAAGTTAACTATAATGTCAAAAAACACAATCATTGGCCAAGAAGACATAATGATCAGCATAGGCTAATGATTATATGAGTGGCCACTGAAGTGTGATGAAATACAATCATTGGCCACCTCGTTAGTCAATGATTGTATTTCTGACTGTTTTCACTGTTGTTTAAAAGCACAGTGATTGATGACTAAATCGTTATTTTATATTAACCTAAAACTTCTAGAGCCAAAAACTGTTTTTAACATAATATCCACTCATTATTCGTAAGACAAAATGATAAACAATTATATCCACAGTCCACAAAAAGTTTGAACAATTTTGAATGAATTTTTGCAAAGATATTATTTATTCTTTATTTTATTTATCTTTATTTTATTCTTCATTAATTTAAAATCTGAAATTCTTAACATAAATCAATATTACAATAGCCTCATCCATTAAATTGAATTCCCCATCACATTTGGCGCACTTTTCATTTGGAATTGATTTTGTCCACCTATCACTAAACTTTCTTAGGCTTTTCATTTGGAATTGATTTTATCCTTCTATCACTACACTTTCTCAGGTCTTATACTCATTGATTTGTTTGTACACGTCACATTAGATTGTCAGCTGTTTCACAGCAATTTAATTTATAAAATGTGAACCTTTTTGAACATTTGGGAAAGTTTCCTTGAACTTTATCCCAATATTTATTTTAAAAAAACTTTACAATGTTTTTAAAAAACTGCAGAATGCTATGACTTTACAAAAAATGTTAAAAAAAAATAATGTCATTCACCTCGACGTATATTATGATTGACTCCGAATATCCATTAAGGTAAAAAATTTGTGTTTTTGTACAACTAATTAATTTTTTTGTATATACCTTCATTAGTATTAATTAATTTAACTTTTATAACAGATGTTTTGTTTCTGAAGAAGGCCCACAGTTGAGGCCGAAACGTTAGTAAAAAGAAATTTTGACTGAAATTCTTTTTTTTAACATTTTTTTATTCTAAATTGATCGTAAGACCGAAAAAAATAGAAAACTTTGTTTTCTCTCATATTTCTGAATATAAGTTTTAATTTAAAACCAAAAAAAGTATTAATTATTTTCTACATCCTCGCCATATGGAATGGTATTAGTGTTCTATAAAATGTTACCCTCTGAGCAAAAGATAAAAAGGTTTTCACAATGATATCTGTCTGTAGTCTGCGAAAAACTAAAGGATTAAATTGGCTATTAGTATACTTTTTCAATGTCAAACAAAAAATCAAACTCGTTAATCAGAAATATTTTACAAAAATTAGAAAAGTTAATTTTTTTCTAGATCTAAGCCTTATTAAACGTCTAAGAGTAAGGTGATCACAACTAACACATCAACCTTGATAATAAAATTACCTTTAATTCTATTATAATCAATATTTAATCAAGTAGCCACTTAAGACTCAGGCAAATATTCCCAGCTTTTTCTACAACATTCAAAAAAGGGTATCTACTTGTCAGGAAAATTGTAAAAAACGAGCAATAATCAGGAATTGTATCACTGAGGAAAAACCGAAAAATTACCGGAAATTTGTTTTAATTTTTTAAAAATCTTAATTCGTACCCAGGAAAAAAGAACCGATAGCAAGCGAGTCGGTTTGAATTGCGTGTCTGTCATTTGCAGATTGAAAAAATAAAAATGCAATCGTTTGGCCACATTTTTAATCTGTAGCCTGTGCGCGATGATTCAATCTGCCATTCCACATTCGTTAAAATGCTGAGTGAATATACTAGAATGAGACTGAATAACCTGAAATGTGTTCTATGGGCATTCTACGATTTATTAATGTGCACATGAATGAGTTGAAATTCAGTATGAAATGGAGATCTTAAAAGATCACATTCAATGGTAAAAATACGATACACAATTAGCAACTTTGTATGAGCGTGAATCTGTCACGTATAAGTTACCCCAGGTTATGGTCAACTGAGTGGGCACTGCTGGTATTTGAAAAAATAAATTGTTTCCGATGAGAAGTATGAAGTAATAAATTTGAATTGGAAAAGACAGATTAGATAAAAATTAAAGCATTTCAAATTAAATAATATTGTAATATATTATAATTAATACAACAATTTATTTCTAAATTGAATAATTATGAAGTTTTAATTCTTTTTTCACAATAATTTCAATCAATTATCCTGTACAGGAATTATAAGATTTACACTGAATGTGTCAGTGCCATTGTTTTATTCAGTGCACATCCTAATGGCTACAGGGAGTGCATGTGTCAGAAGCAAACTCCGCAATCCGCTCATATATATTTGCATCCCAAACATCTAAATGTTTAGGATTTCAATATCCGCATTTTTGTTAAAGATATTTTTTATAAAATAAAACGTGAGTGATAGTTTTTGTGAATTTAAAATTGATGTATGGTGAATGTGAAGTTTCATAACCTAAAGATTGTAACTTACTAATTTGTTAGTTTCAATGATAACGAGATTTTATAAACTTAAATTGAAAGAAAAAAATCAGTTTTTAATATGTGAAATATATAAATAAATGTTCAACATTCAGATGTAGTGTGGTGCAAATATGTGAAAAATAATGTTCAACAAAATTAATTAAAATGACAGAAAGTAAATAGTCTATAAATAAAAGTAGACTTTGTATTTCAGAATTTGCTTAAAAGTTGTAGAATTAACTACTTTTTAGTGAATAATTTTATCTAATTAAATTAATTTTTGTTACTTTTAATAAATTATTTTTTATCGGAACTATTAATTGTTCCTGGATCAGACAATACCCATTTATAATCGCTACTGAATGGGTCTCAGAAAAAAATACGTTGCCCATTAATAAACTCATGTTCTCATTCAAAAGTCAGCCTCACCAATGGGTGGCAATCTGGAATTCCAGTGACAGATACGCAATTCAAAAGTCATCAAAACCCATTCAAACGCAAGTGAATGGATTTTTGTTTCCTGGGTAGGACTCACCGTTTTTCTTTCAATTGAAAAAAAATATAACATCAGAAATTCAAATTTTGAGCTAAACGACAAAAGATTAAATAATAATAAGTTTGAAAAACAGATAACTGCTTTTAAAAGATCTAAAAATTTGGCTTTTATCATTTTTCATGGGTCTTATCCAAAACGCTATTGATACGCCAAAAAATTCAATTTTATATATATATATATATATATATATATATTATATATATATTAATCTATATATTCTTTATTTTACAATTATAATTAATTACTATATATCACTAGATAGTACATATATTACTATACTACACTATATAACCATATATATATATATATATATATATATATATATATATTAATTATATTACTGAATTATGTTTGTATACACTACCTTTAGAAATTGTCTGTACAACCAACGCGAGTACTATTAAAAATAACTGCTGACTTTGAAACGTGATTACTCGTTCAAAAGAAGAGCGAGAAATTAAAAAAAAAACCTGACATATGTATTCTCTACGATGCCTGTGATTGGCCAGAGCGCTCCATGGTGAGGACTGGTTGAACTTGATTGGCCCCTCAAGTCTTTTTTAAAAAACCCGGGAGGATTCGATTGGCCAATCAAGTTCAACCAGTCCCCACCATGAGGCGCTCTGGCCAATCACAGGCATCGTACAGAATACATATATAAGAACAACATAACCTGAAACTTCAGTTTCAGGTCAGCCCTGAAGAAGTGAACTGAAATGTTCACGAAACGTCCGCAACATTCATAGTTTCGCACACGAATGAAACCCGGAAAAAAATCTGTAAATATTAAAAATTTAAATTTATTATAATGAATCATCGTGAAAGTATTAAATCTATTATTTAAAAAACCTAATAGAACACGTAAGAAGTTTTAAAAAAATGCAAGAGTTTCTCGAATTTTGTACCTCGACTTCAACTTGTGGCATCACTTAGATTTCAGGTTCGACATATTCAACTTTTTTCAGAATGTGTGCATGGGACTCAATCCAAAAAATATGTTTTTTTTTGCCATTTTCAAAAAATTCTAAATTGAGAAAAAAATGTTTTTCTTGACATATCGATTATCATTCAAAAAAGGACGTTCGGCCTTTAGATTTCAAAATTTGAATTCTGAAGATTAAAAAAAAAGGTCATCTTAATTGCATTGTGTTTTAGAGGAAAAAAGACGAAACGTATTTTACTGTTTTCAGATGAAGATCACTTTGCCGAAGTAATGAGTATCAGTGGCGGCGAAAGGAGGGGGCGGTGGGGGCGGTCCCGAGTGCCAAGCATCAAGGAGTGCCCCATTTACGGTTGTGGGTACCAACCCGGGTGCCAACCCATGCTACGCCGCCACTGATGAGTATTTATTTTTTGAGTAGTTTTCTAAAAAAGTGCAATTTTTTCTCCAAACTTGATGATTTTTACTCCATTTTCTATATTCAAGTTTCCTTTCCAGACTCTAATGAGGTCTCATTCCTCTTTCACAATATGACAGGAAATTAACAAGGGATTCAAAATTTAAAAAATAGAAGCAATTTTTCTGAAAATATTAAGTCTTTTTTGTTTTAAATCCCACATCTTTTGCTACAAATGACTTACTAAAGTGGAACTCAAATGAGAAAAAAATCTTTCAAGTTTCATGTGGGCTAAACTATTTTTCTGATCAAAACAATTTTTTTCGAAAAATTAAACTTTCGAAATTACAAAAAAAAATATCGCATCAAATGAAGAAATGGAATTATACGTACAAACCAATTTTCTATTTCATGTAACAAATTTGTTCAAATTCGTGCTTATATAAATAAAACATTCGGTATATTTTTGGAAAGTTAAATAATTTTTGTGGCCACCATAATAATTTTTCTAAAATTTAATTTATTTTTTATTTTTCTCGCAAACGATACAAGTTAGCATAAAAATAATCATATATTCAACTTTTTAAAATTCCTATTAATTATTATTAAATTAATTAATCATTAATTACGCCAGAAAAGATGTTTAGCCTGTATAAAGCTCACAAGATTTCTTCCTCATTCAAGTACCAATTCCACAAAACAATTATAGGAAAAAATGTAAGATTTTTCATAGAAACGACTTAATATTTTTAGAAAAATCACCACTATTTTCATAATTTAAAACCTTTTGTCAATTTTGCGGTGCATTTCAAAATAGGAAAATTCATCTAATAAAAAAATATGTGTGTGTCTCGGGACTCACGGTAGAAGTGAAACTTCGAAAGAATGTTTAAGTGGAATTCCACAATTTGAAGGAATTCAATGAATTCCTTTAATTTCATGAATTCCTTTTAAACCAAAATTTCCCTGAATTCTACGAATTCCTTGAATTCTATGAATGCCATGAATTCTATAAAGTCCGTAAATATCACAAATTCTATGAATTCTGTGAAATTCATTAAATTTCGCGAATTTCGGGAACTTCGTGAATACTTAAATTTAATGAATTTCGTGAATTCCGTAAATTCCATGAATGCCATGAATTCCAAGAATTCCTTGAATTCGTTGAATTCCATGAAATCTTTAAACTCCAAGAATTGGTTGAATTTAATGAATTCCTTGAATTTCATGAATTCCTTAAATTTCGTGAATTGCATGAATTTCAGGAATTCCACGAATTCCTTCAAATCCATGAATGCCATGAATTCTGTGAATTTCGTGAATTCCGTGAAATATGTGAATTCCACCAATTCCTTCAAATCCATGAATTCCGTAAATTCTTTAAATTCCATGAGTTCCTTGAATTTCACGAATTCCTAGAATTCCTTCAATGCTACACTGAGAAACTTTAGGTTAGAAAAATTACTAAAACGGATAGCAAATGGGGGCAAAATGCTTAAATTTTGACATTTTAATTCATAAATAATAAGTTATACTATTTTTATAAGAATATTTCCTATTTGGTAATAGCAATCCTTACTATTCTCTGTAGTAAAATCCGATGTAGGAAAAATTAGTAGAGAAATTAATAAATTGTAAAAAAAAAATAAAAGTAATAAGTATTTTAAATAACATAATATACTAAATATGTAGAAGAAATTACTATTGTCTGTAGGAACACGATGTGAATTATGGACATTTCCTACTTTTTGTAACAAAGGTTAATACCAATTATTAAATTTGGTCCTAAATATTACTAACTGATTTAGCAGAAAGTATCGAGCCTTGGACCGAGCGCGGCCGAGTGCATCTGACGTTTGTCGATCGCCGATCATATTTTTAGGTTGCGAAAATGACATCTAATTTATGTTTCAATGCAAAATCCGCAAAAAAACATAATTTAAAAAAAAAATTTACTTATTTTAATTACATTAAAAATTTTGTTGTTTAAAATTATAAAAATATCATGAATATTAATCAATTAAGGATTAAATGAATTAGAACCAATAAACTTTCTATCATTTAGGTCATATGGAAGTTTTCATTCTGAGTCCCACAATGTCTTATAGGTAGATGGATCATCGCCCGACTGCTGTCCCGGAGACGCGTGTTCGATTCCCGCCAGCCTTCGTTTTCTTCTAACCCGATTTTTCTGTTTCAGCTTTATAATATAAAATACTATCTTTTAAGAATATATACATGTATGTAATTTCTAATGTTGTCAATTCTTAATTTAAATAAATGTGAATTATGCGTTAAATGTAGAACATGTGTATATAGGTAGGCTTGTGTGAAAGTTTGCAACACGTATTTATTTTTTTTACTATTCCCACTGTAGCAGATTTTGCTAACCAGTTAGTAATTCGGTGCGCACGGTCCCTGCGCATCATTTTACTACAGCACTTTGTAAATACTGTTATCTTCTACAGATATTAATCCAACAAATTTACTATTTTCTCCTACCAAAATTAGTAAATAGTGCAGACTTGCAGTTTTACTACAGAGGTTAATAAATACTTCAAATGTCTTTTACAATAAATGCAATTGTTTTAACTTTTATTCCAATATATTTTATAATTCTTTAAGTAGCTACGAGTTACTATTGAGGTTAGTAAATATTATTAAAATTTGCTTTTTGCCTCTCATTGCAAAGTTCAGATAGTGAAATCTAGTGTGATTTTTAACAAGAAATACAAACAAGGGTTTCTCAGTGTAATTTATAAAGCTTATAATTAATTTACAGCCAATCTTGCAAATAGTTCCACTCATTATTTGCCTGTCTTATTTGCTCAATATTCGTTTCGGCACTCACATCCGTGTTACGTGCTATAAACCGGACCTCCCCCCCCCCCTTATTCCCTTATTCTACTGTAACTTCTGCAATTTCCGACACGTCGCGCCGGATTGCCGCGGAAATTGCCGAATGTGACATTACATCTGAAACGAGAAAACTTTGAATTGTAATGTTGAAAGAAAACGGAAAATATTGATTTATTTACAGTTTTTTCACTAGGCCAAAAGAATTCGATTAATTTCATCATTTTCCCTTCGCCATACTCCTTGGCAAATCTTATTCAAACAAAATATACTATTATCTAAAAGTTTCCAATGCTTTTTTATTGCAGGTATTGGCCCCTATAGACATATTAATGTATTGTTTAAGTACGATATTGGTTGTTTAATTTCCGTTTGGATTGATACGTAATAATTGTTTTCTTTATAAACTTGGTGAGTAGACTCTTAGCACACATACACAATTGCAATTGCAATATATTAATTTTTACTAATTGAAATTCACTCTTAGTTACATCACCTTCTCTTTATTTATTACCCTTATTTCATGATTGCAATTTATAGTCATTGAAAAAAATTTTAAATGCCGAAACTAAAAAACAATCTTCGAATTTGAAAAATAATATTAGAAAAAACATAATACAGGAGAAAAGAAAAAGTGCAAATTTCAAGAAACTTGAAAAGTTACAACAGCAATTTTATAAGAAAAGGAAAAGGGAAGATGAAGAATTCGAAAACGAAGAAAGGATGTGTAAAGCACAGAAGAGAGAACGCAAAGAATATAAGGAAAAAGAATGGCTATCTAAAGCAGTGAAAAGAGAAGACAAAGAGTTTAAAGAAAAACAAAGGCTATCTAAAGCAAAGAAAAGAGAAGAAAAAAAGTTTAAAGAAGAATAAAGGCTATCTAAGTGAAGAAAAGAGAAGACAAAGAGTTTAAAGAAAAAGAAAGACTATCTAAAGCAGAGAAAAGAGAAGACGAAGAGTTTCAGAAAAAAGAAAGACTATATGAAGCAAAAAGACGAGAAGACGAAGAGTTTCAAAAAAAGAAAGACTATATGAAGCAAAAAGACAAGAAGACGAAGAGTTTAAAAAAAATAAAGACTATATGGAACAAAAAGACGAGAAGACAAAGAATTTAATGAGAAAGAATGGCTATCTAAAGCAATAAAAAGAAAAGACAGACAATTTAAAAGAACAGAGAGGGATCAACAGAAAATGGCTAAGAGAACAAAAAGAAAATATCTAGATTTTAAAGAAATAGAAAAAAGGAAGCAAAGAGAAACAAAAAGACAGAAACGAGAATAATTAGAATTTAGAAGCGCAGAATGGGAAAAAGATAAAAAGTCAAAACGTCGCCAAAGGTTAAATGAATTATTAAGCTTCAGGGAAAATTATGCAAAAGTCTTACGAAATAAAAAGGATCCTGCATCTATTGCAAAATTAAAATTATTAAACAGCGAAAAGAAACCCGAAGTAATGTTTGTGTTTGTTGCGAAACTTTATGGTTTAGCAATTCGGTAATTAATTTAACGACTACGAAACGTCATTCAAAATTGTCTGATGATACTTTTTCAGAAAAAATAATTAATGATAAAACTGCTACCAAGATCTGTAAAACTTGCGGTAGAAATATTCGAAATGGAAAAATACCTACGTATAAAAAACTGAACGGACTTGGAACTTACTATGGTGGCTCCTATTACAGTATTCAAGCAAATCAGGCCTTTAAAACCGTATACTGTAAATCCGCAATTATCATTGAAGGGAAGCGTCATATTTATTGAAGTAGAAGTAAAGAAAATGGTTGACGTATTACCACGGAAATTCAGCGAAATGGATATTGTGCAAATAAAGTTCAAAATATATGTTTCCCATAAATCCGATTACATGCATGTAATAGTTAGGCCAGCAAATATGTATATGTAAAGCATTAAACGTTTTGTTAGAAGCCTCTCTATAAAAAAAATTTGAAATAAAAGTAGACAATTCATTCTTTGAAAGGTATGAAAACAATTATGATGTTAAACTTAATTTCATAGTGGAAGAAGAGGATAAAAATGGCGAACAAGATGTCAATATTCATAAACTTAAACTTTTAGAAGATGGGGACGGTAAAATTAGTTATGCGTTAAATTACGAATCAAATAGCGATGTCAGTGACAATGAGGATGACGTAGTCAAGGAAGTTTTGCTTATTGATAGAAACGCAGAATTGTTTAAAGAAGCTCGAATTATAGCTCCTGGTCAAGATAAAAAACCAATCCCTTTGACCACACCACATGCCATGTAGCGGCTAATGTTAATGTCTTCATGAAATTAATTAAAACCAATGAGAAATTAACGGTAGGAAAAGTACTTGGTGCAGGGTTTATCGATGATGCAATGCGACACGATGTAGGGTACCAGGTACTAAAACATATTCGTTTAACGCCTGCCTATTTGGGAGAAGAAAGAAAGAAAATATTTGCTTTCATACGAAACAGAGGAAATCCAACCTTTTTCTTCAAGTTATCAGCTGCTGAAAGATGGTGGCCAGAGTTGTTGCAAATGCTAGCAAAAGTTCTCGACAATAAGATACTAACACTGGAAAAAGCTTTAAACTTAGATGACAACACGAAAATGGATTATATATGGCGTGATGCAGTCACGTGTGCTTTGTATTTTGATTTTAAACTTAGAGCAATGTTAAATTATCTAGGATCAAAAGCAGGCCCATTCGGGGAATGTTATCTCGAAGACAATTACTACCGAATAGAATTTCAGTTGAGGGGCTCTCCTCATGCACATTGTTTTCTTTGGCTGAAGGATGCACCTATCTACGACGATAGTGATCCAGAATCTCGCCAAGCATGTATTAAATTTATCGATAAATTTATAACGTGTGAATATGTTGAAGATAATCCATTCATGGCCGTACAGCGACATAAACATACACATACTTGCAACAAAGGGGAAAAAAATCAAATGAAATGTCGATTTGATTATCCTATTCCGGTTATGCCAAAGACCATGATATAAGAGACTTTAGATAATGTAGAAGATAACATACTAGAAATAGCAAGAAATAATTTAGAAGAAATTAGGAAATTATTGTACTATTTTTACAAGAAGCAATCCGAATTGCTAGAATATGATGGAATTAAAAAAAATTAAATTTAACGGAAGATGAATACGTGTTGCCATTCGTAGCTCAATCAAAAGAACGCGAATTTTTCTAAAACGGAAAGGCACCGAAGTAGGAATAAATTGTTATAACCTGGACATATTGAATTTATTCGAGGCCAATATGGATATTCAATTTGTTTTGAATCCATACAGTTGTGCATCTTATATAGTTAATTATATAACTAAAGTAGATAGTGGGCTATCGAAGTTATTGCGTCAAGCAATCGAAGATGTTAACAATGGTAATGGTAGCATTAAAGAAAGGTTAAGAAAATATTGTAATACTTTTTTGAATGGTAATCTTATGTCTGCACAAGAAGCTGCTTATCAAGTTCTTTCTTTAGTTGTAGCTAAAGGTAGTAGAAAAGTTGTTTTCATTAATACTAGTACGAAAAATGAGAGCTCGAATCTTAAAATCCGAAAAAGAATAAAAATTATTAGATGCTGATTCTGAAGATGTTTTGAAGGAAGATTATATCACAAAATACGAAAAACGTCCACCTTCCAAAGAAGACGTATGCTTAGCAGATTTTGTGGCTTTTTCAAAGCCTAATAAGAAACTCGATAATAATGAGAACAATCCGAGCGATAGTAGTGACAATGATTGCGATGAAGAAAAGCAGCGGGAGAGACTAATGATAATTCGATATCGTAGATATAATCGAGTTCAAGATTCGTACAATTATTATAGGGAACACATAATGTTATATTTGCCTTGGCGGTGCGAAGAGACGAATATTAATCAAGTTTATTGCCAATTGATTTACAACGAAAATATAGATGTCATAATAGCGAACAGAAGTAAATATTGCGCTATTAACGAGGACGCACTAGATGACGTTATGAAAAATATTTACAACGCGATTGAGGATATAGAAGAAGAAGAAATAGAAATGTTCAACAAAAACAAACTGCCCAAAGAACAAGAAATAGATATTTTTGAACAAGAAGAGAAAGAAATAGGATCGAAGAAGGCTTGTATATATACTGCTCCTACAAAATTACGAGAGGAAGAAATATATAAAGCAATCGAAAAATTAAATATAAAACAGCGCGAAATAGTTATGCATATATTGCACTGCGTGAAAACAAATATTAGGACCATTTGATGTTTTTCTAAGCGGTTCTGCTGGTGTTGGTAAAAGCACAGTCATTAATGCTATCTATCAAACAGTAAGTTATTATTTAACAAGTGTGACCGGGCAAAAAGAAGACGCAATGCTTGTTTTACTATGTGCACCGTCAGGTAAAGCAGCTTTTTTTATAGGTGGAGTAACTCTGCATACAGCTTTCAAGTTGCCAGTTTCTCAGAATAGTCGCCAAATGCCCGATTTAGGTGCAGAAATTGCAAACACCATACACTTTTATGTATTGTTAACTTGAAGTTTACCTAATCACATTGTACAAGAAACAATTCAAATAGTTTTTGATACTGAATGAGATTGTGATCTCAAAATATACAAAACCTAAAGTCAGCATAACTACTTCAAATTGTAAAAAGAAAGATTACTAAGAATAAGTAGCTTCAATAACTATTTGGAATAGTTTAGTTGAACATGTAAACTATATGAATAACTAATTTACATAGTAAGCAAAGAATGGTGAGTTTGACTTTTGCAAGTTAGTTCGATCTCCTTTTAGGGATGGGCGATTCTGAATCGATTCTTCGAAGATCGATCTTTTTCACTCTAAAGATCGATCTTTTGAATCGATTCTTTGCGAGTCGATTTTTTATTGGATCGATTCTTTACCCCCAGAATCGAAGAAGCGATTCTTTCATTTTTATTTATCTGTCCGTCCTATAGTTTCGTGAACACGGCGTACATTTTTATCTTCATTGCTCTTATAATTTTTTCTTTTGTGCCCCAGACTGCATCTCAATCTAAGCGCAAACGCAGCCTGCGCTCAAAATCTTTATTATCAAAGTTTCGAAATGGAATAGATCTCTTTTTCTATCCTTTATTGTTAGAACTGGAGTCCGAAATTTTTTATGATATAAAAGTTGCATTTGTAGGGAGCCGTCTAATACTAATACGGACTAGTATATTTGAGTATACTTTAGTAGACAATAGAACAATGGAAAATTATTTCCAATATAAAAGAACAAACATTTAAGCATTTTTCCTGGTTTACAAAGTTTTTTTGTGAAAACAGGAATAAACAGTGTCTAATTGTCGATGTTTAATCATTTTATTTGAAATTGAATAAATGTAATGATTTATAGGTAAATATAAACTATTTAGGACATTTTTACATCGATCTCAAAAGATCGATTCTTTCAAGATCGATTCTTCTGATTCGATTTTTTTGCTGAATCGATCTTAATAAATTCGATCCTGGATCGATTCACGAATCGATCTTTTCGAGAGAATCGCCCATCCCTATCTCCTTTTTCGTATTGCAATAAGCACTGCGCGAGATTGTTAGCCTTACTATTCGAAACTGTGAGTAACTTCAGTGGCACAACTAGGAACGTGTAAGCCCCCTTCAAAAAATGTTTTAGGCGGTCCGCTTGAAATTCAAAAAGAACGACGACTTGTAACTTGCTTATCAGTAGAACAACAGATTTTCACTTCGCAATCTATAGGACAGACAACCCACTGACATTTTACAAAAGGAAATAAATTGTTAGAAACTATTTTATAATGGTTCCTCTTTTTTCACAATATTAGTTGAGATAATTATTATAAATAAACATAGTGAATAACTCCAGTTTATACTTCAATACTATTTTTTTTTGTTTTGTACCAAATTTTCAGAATATAAAAATACTCTGAAGAATTATACATAAAAAAATACTTTTTTTTTACATTATTTCTGCTATGGAATTTTCTGCTTATGATATTTTTAATTTCTTATAATAATAAAAATGATTGGGATAGTACTTGATTTAGCCACCCAGGTTCGAATATTATATTATTACCTCTTCACATTGATATTTGTAGAAATTAATACCATTTATTGAAAAAAAATTCCTCATTTTTTTAAGATTTCTAACAACAATAAAATCTACAATTCTACTGTGATATCGCGATCTTTAATATTCCTTTCTCGGAACCGATTTTTTTTTGTAATAAACAGTTTTTATTCTGATTCAGCATCCCCATATCTCATGAGAAAAATTTTATTTTTGCAAAACATTTAAATTTGAATCACTATACAATGCTTGTCTCATCTTAAAATAGTGATTTCAATTTTGCGTTTGATATATCATTACGATATTCAAACTATTTTTTATTAATACATATATCAGTTATGTAAATGAATGTTGCGTTTTAAATAAAGTGAGTTGATAATAAAGTAAAGTTCCAAAGATTTCATTCGAAAACATTTTTTCAAGTCTTAATTTTGAAAATACAAAATCTGTACTTTTAAAAATGGTAATTTTAATTATTCTATAATAATATATATAAATTATTAATAATATATTTACTGTGTGAGTTAACACTTTTAAGAAAAATATTTTTCCCAAGCTCGTTATAATGTATTAGATATCATATGCAAGAGATAAATTTAAAAAATTGTAAGTAGACATTTATTTTCTTAGCTGGCCACGTTTTTCTCAGAGAAACCGCTTGATCGAGAGTTTGTCAGAAACATCTAAGCCGCTGCGCTCGAGTTGCGGTCCATGGTCAAAATCCACGGGGGGCATTTTCCGAGTTGCGGGCTCGGATCAGTGCATTTGCAAACCGCGGTCACTTTAGGCAGGAGAAGTTGCGTTCCGAGCTCTCTTCCCCCCCCCCCCCTCATGTGCGACGAAATCAGGGCAGTAGAGAGTGGGGGCGATTTTCTCAATAGGTACGAAATGGGTACGATTGATAATATTAATGCAAAATAAATTTTGTTTCTAAATATATGTGAAACACTTTTTAGTTGTGTTTTAAAGTCAAAAAGATAAATTTTCCACCAAAAAAATGAATTTTTAACTAAAATCATGAATCTTCAACCAAAAATATTTCAGGGGTAAAAGGGGACGAAGGGAACGAAGGAAGTTTCAATTGGAGAGGGATAGAAGGCTCGGAGGGGAAGGGTCCCTGGCGGACCGAGCGAACGGAGCGGATACGCTACAGCGTATCCTTATAGTATCCACATCGTATCCTCTCCGTATCATGCAAGAAAAACTCATTAAAAAAGAAAGATTAACATTTCACTTGTTCAAATTCGGATTCTACGTGAAATTTTGAGTTAAAGGGTCACAGAGTAATCGCAATAGTTTTTCTTGCAACATTACAAACTTTTAATAAATATAATACTCATCGATGACGTGCGCTGAAGGTCACTTCAAACGCATCGTCATTCAGTAGCAGTTCATAGGCTTTATCCGTCGACGATGCGTTTGAAGTCGCCTTCAGTCCACGTTATCGATAAGTATTATATTTTTTTAAAGTTTTTAATGTTGCAAGAAAAACTATTGCGATTACTCCGTGACCTTTTAACGCAAAATTTAACGTAGAATCCGAATTTCAATAAGTGAAATGTTCATCTTCCTTTTTTAATCAGTTTTTCTTGCATGATACGGAGAGGATACGATGTGGATACTATAAGGATACGCTGTAGCGTATCCGCTCCGTTCGTTCGGTCCGCCAGGGTACTGCGTCAAGAGCTAACTAAAGAGTGTGAGAGGTGCAGTGTGAACTGAAGAGAAAAATGTTACTGGGCGAGATTGTAATATCTCCACTTTCAAATAGTGTTATTCGCTGAGCGACATTTGTTTTACTTCTTGCAATATTAAGCTTATTTTTATAATTAATTATTAATCAATAATTATTTTTCTAACTAAAAACTAAAAGGTGTATTGAGATTATATTAAACTCCATATCTGCCTTACTAAGGAAAAGCTTACGTGAGTGGCACTGTCGTTTAGGTCGAATTTAACATTTTCAGGACTATTAGTCAAACTTCAGTTCAATTTCAGTTTTAGGTTATGTTATTAAACTAAAAATAAAATATATGCATTATTTTGTCGAATTTTTTCGTCTATAGACAGACCGCCCCACAGAAAAAACTGGGGTTTCTATAAGAAACAATTTTTGGTTCCAAAGGAGCTGCAATAAAAAGCAACCTCTCTTGTTGAAACGGAACCCAAAATGATAAATGGTTTCTAAGTGAACCCAAGTGTGGATCTAAATGGTTCTAATAGAGCCTTTTTCTTACTTCTCACTTGACTCACTTCAAAGATTGCACAAGTTAATAATGCACATTATGCTTTATAATAGGAATTAAATAATAATGCACTGGAAAAAATTTAATGAAGATACAAAAATCATAGACATTAGTCATTCTTGAAAGGAAGATATCGCACATGAAATGTGACAGTTTTCAAGTTTATGTTGCAAATCCGAAGTTTTCTACTGCGCATGCCCAAAAAGCGCGGGACTATTCAAAATTATATAATATACACTTGAGCCGCAGCATTACTGATCCCTCAGTTTGTTCTGTGCCACTGACATTTTACAAAATGAAGTAAATGGTCGGAAAGTGTTTCATAATGTTTTCTCCTTTAATCATAATATTATATGAGATAATTATTATAAATAAACAATGCGAATAATTCCACTTTATACTTCAATACTGTTTTTTGTTTTCTACAACATTTTCAGAATTTAAAAATATTCTGAAGAATTATATATAAAAAATACTTTTTTAAAATTATTTCTACTATTAAATTTTCTGCTTATGATATTTTTAATTTCTTATAACACTCAAAATGATAAGGATCGTACTTGATTAAGCCACCCAGGTTCAAATATTGTATTTGGAAGATTTTTTTTTTAGTAGAATAATGCATTGTTTTCGACATATCATTTTTTGAAATAATAATTTCAAAATAATCTATAATAACATTTCAGTTCAAATTAATTTGTATTTTTTACGTTGCAATAATTTTTTCAACCTTTTCACATTGATATTTGTAGAAATTACTACCATTTCATTAAAAAAATATTCTCTCATTTTTTTCAGATTTTCAACAACAATAAAATCTACCATACTACTGTAATATCGCGGTCTTAAAGATTAATTCTCGGAACCGAATATATTCTTTGTTTGTTTTAAACTGTTTTTATTCTAATTCAGCATCCCCATTAGAGTGGCTCAAGAATGCATGGCAACATTTTTTTCATGCTAGAGGGCAACGATTCCCCTGATTTTGTTCCCAATCTGAAAAAAGAAAAGGCCTAATTTTTTTATTTTTTTATTTTTTTTTTTTATTTTAACTGCTGCCGGTTTTGACTTGAAGTTTCCCATGTGAAATGCATGGGGAAAAATAACTTTTTTCAGTTTTTGAAATAATTTTGTAGCTTTTGGAAAAATGTGACAAAAAGGATAGAGGCTTGCAGAGAATCATCCAGCGAAGAATTTCGTGTATCGGACATATGGGTTTGACACCCCTAACACACCCCCACGAGTCCCTGACCTTAAAACGAAAAATATCAATTCTCCATAAAAACGACCTTTTCGGTACTGCATTCTCGTCTTTTTTTTACCTCAAATTATTTGTATTGGTCAAGTGGAAGATTTGTTCGCATTGTCTAATTAATTTTCAATCATTTGAATAAATGGAATTAGTGAAATTTTTTTGTTTGAAAATTCGTTTTTTTCCTAAAAATTATTGCTATTGGTCTACTGGAATATTTATTAACAATTATTCATTAATTTCCAAATATTCAAACAAATGGAATTTGTTTAAAACTTTGCGAATTAATTAACAAATGTTGATAAAAATTCCACTGAAGAAATAATAATAAACTTTGAATAAAAAAAATTCAAAAGAAAATTATTCAAACAAATTCCATTTCTTTCCATAATACAAAATTAACAAATTATTATTAATAAATATTCCACTAGACCAATAGTAATAATTTTCAGGAAAAAAACGAAATTTCGAAAAAAAATTATTTAAACAAATTCCATTTGTTTGAATAATTAAAAATTCACTAAGCAATGGTAATAAATATCCCCCTAGACCAATACAAATAATTTTAGTTAAAATAAAGTTGAGAGTACAGTGCTCGAAGGTCGTTTTTATGAAGACTTGATATTTTTGGTTTTAAGAATAGGTTTCAGGGACTCCTAGGGGGTATGTTGGGGGTGTCAAACCCATATGTCCGATACATGATTCTTTGTTGTATAATTATCTACAAGCTTCTATATTTTTCCGTCACATTTTTTCAAACCCTAAAAAATGATTACAAAAACTCAAAAAAGTGATTTTATCCTATGCATTTTACATGGGAAACTTCAAGTCAAAACAGGCAGCAGTTGAAATTGAAAAAACGAAAAAACAAAAATTAGGCATTTTCTTTTTTCGGATTTGGAACAAAATGGAAGGAAACGTTGCCCTCCATAAAAAGTCTTTTTGAGCCACCCTAATTCTCATATCTCATGAGAAAAATTTTATTTTTGCGAAAAATTTTAATTTTAATCACTATTCATTTGTCTCATCTTAAAATAGAGAATTTCGATTTTGCATTTGATATATTATTACGATGTTTAAACTATTTTTTACTTATATATCAGTTACGTAAATGAATGTTGAGTTTTAAATAATGTGAGATGATAATAAAGTCAAATTCAAAATTCAAAAAATTTCATTCGAAAACATTTTTTCAGATCTTAATTTTCAATAATACAAAATATGTACTTTTTAAAAATTGTGATTTAATTAATTTTATAATAATACATATAAAATACTAATAATATATTTACTGTGTGAGTTAATACTTCTAAGCAAAATATTTTCCCCAAGCTCGTCACAAAATATTAGATATCATCAGTAAGAGATTGATCAAAAAAATGTTAAGTAAACATTTATCATCATTTCTTAGCCGGCCACGTTTTTCTTAGAGAAACCGCATGACCGAGAATTTGTCAGAAAAATCTAAGCGGTTCCGTAGCTCACTTGGCTAACGCGTTCGCCCGATTTAGGTTTTAGGACAGGTTTGAGGTAGTAAGGTAGGGTTCGATTCCCCAGCGGGGGCGACTTTTCGAAGCGTTTGAGCGTGCGATCATATGTGACGTGCGCCGAAGAAAGGGGGCTTACTCTGAAAAAATCGAAATCGAGGTTTTTACAACTTTTGATAGTTTTTGAGTTGTTCTTTTTAATGAAACCATCGAAAAAAATTTCCGAGCGTTATTATTGCTAATAATTGAGTTGATAGGTACCCGAAAAATCGTGCTTTCGCTCGAGATCCCGTGAAACACTCCCACCACTCACCACTACATCTCCCCGTCTCATCTATACCCCTTCCGTGAGCAGCGCCGCTACATGCGTGAGAATGTAGTGGCAAGTGGACAGGGAAGATTTCCTTAGTCTTCCCTCTCTCCTAAAAGTCGCGTCTATCGGGTCGACTTCGCCGGCTCGTCCTGAAAAATCTCGCTTTCCAGAGTAAGCCCCCTTTCTTCGGCGCACGTCACATATGTGTAAGACTCTATGCGTGCGATTGTGTAAGAATAATCGTAAATTAAGTGCAGTAATCATATATAAAATAATTTTTTTCCTCAAATCGATCGACATTTTACATCATTTTTGTTGTCGAAAGTTTCAATCTAATCTATTTATAAATCGTGTATAGAATGCATGCAGTCTATATATACACATACATATATGCGTTACAATTCGAAACTATAATTTTTGCTTCTAAAAGGACAAGGATTACTGAGCGAGAGTGTAACCTCTGCTCTCGCGAGACAAGCAGCGTACAATGCGTGCTGTATCTGGCGCTCGCTACAAAGTAGGGATTGCAGGGTGACATTGCTCAATTGTCACTCATCCCCATTTGATCTGGATACGGATTTACAATTTCACAGAGTGAATCTTGCACTTTGATGCAGTGAGGTTCACTAATTTCTCCCAAATTGTAAGAATTACACCGTGGTTGCACGAAAGGCTCCGTACTGCGCCACAGAGTAATATTTCATCACTTTTCCGAGTATATCTTACAGCGTACTTTTTTCCGTGTATGTATTGTCAATAACTCTTATTCTTATAACATTATTATAATATGAATATTAACTTATCTCAAGTGAAATAAATAATAAGATTAGCAATAGAGTTCTTAAATGCTCAAGTGTAGCCATCTAAGCGGTTCCGTAGCTCACTTGACTAAGCCGTGTGCTATATTTAGGTCTTAGGACAGGTTTTAGGTAGTTAGGTAGGGTGCGATTCCCCAGCAGGGGCAATTTTTCGAAGCGTTTTAGCGTGCGATCATATATTTAAGTCTGTGTGCTTGCAATTGTATAAGAATAATCGTAAATTAAGTGCAGTAATCTTATATAAAATATTTTTTTCCTTCTCAAATCGATCGACTTTTTACATCAGTTTTGTTGTGTATAAAATGCGTGCAGTGCATATATACATATACATATACGTGTTACAATGCGAAATCGGTAAAGTTACTCTTCACTGAAGGAAGGCTTACTATACACGAAATAGTTACTTCTTCTCGCTGAGTGTGGACGGTTACCAAGCAGTGCAGTGCATCCTACTCTTTGAAATTGTTCATCCTACTCTTTTAAAAAGTGAGTTAAACATACCTGAACACAAAGAGTAATTTTAACAAAATTCACCAACGAAAAGCTGCGGTTCAATTTAAAATAGTTAGAACTACTGATTTAGAGATTTCTCCTAACGATCCACTTGATGAAATATCAATGGTTGGAGCACGAATGTTAAGTCGCGTAGATACGAGACTCCAACAAATCAAGAAAATTAACAAACCTTTTGGTGGAGTATCTGTAGTAGTTGTAGGTGATCTCCATCAACTGCCACCGGTTATGGACATACCAGTGTTCAAAAGTCCAAAAGTAGCACCTATGAGTGAATTAGTATATAGCGTATAGGATATGTTTGAATTTTACGAATTGACCGAAGTTATGAGGCAAAAGAATGAAATAAAACTAATTAATGTCTAAAATGATTTAGCAAATGAGAGTATGAAAAAGGAAGATGTAGATTTAATCGGTGAACGTTGTGTAACTGAGAATCAAGCAGCAGACAACGCTATTAGACTGTACATTGCAAACAGTCTAGTTGATTCATACAATAGATTGAAAATTAAATCATTGGTGTGAGAAGAATTTTTGTCACAAGCACATGATTCCATAATGGCAGAAATATCAGAGAATGCTAAAGATACACTTTTAAAATCCTTGAAAATTCAAAAAACATCAGAGTCTGCAGGTTTGCCATATGAGGTATTATTTAAAGTTGGCATTAAATATTTGCTCACGAATAATATTGATGTCCAAGATCGATTGGTAAGAAAAATAACATTTCATAAAGGTTCGAACGAAATATCTAAAATATGGATAGAGTTCAGTTTCGATAAAGTTGACAGGAAAGCTCGAAATAAATTTAAAGAGTTTATGTTAAAAGAAGGTATCGAAGAAAAGCTTACTCCCATTTTCAGAAAGAGAATACCATTAAATATATCTCACATACTAAATTATGAAGTCATTAGAGAACAGTTTCCTATAGTTGCTGCAGAGGCTATAACTATTCATAAGAGTCAAGGTCAAACATACGACCATGTCGGCTTAGATTCACAAAAGTGTCGAAAAATAACTAAATCAATGTTATACGTTGCACTGAGCCGCACTACAAAATTAGAAGGGCTTTATATAATTGGTGACTTTAAACCACCAAAATCACAAAAAGTTGATGATCCTATCACAATTGAAATGAATCGCTTGAAAAGGGATAAAAAATTAACTTTATCGTTTGATAATCTAACGAATAATACGGGTAAAGTAATAATTTTCTTAAACGCTACATCATTAAAAAAACAAGCAAGTAAAATTGTTAATGATAAATGGTATCGCAAAGTTGTTATTTTAATTTTCGTTGAATCGCGATTGAATCAAATTGACATCATAAAAATATGATCCTTTAAAGAAATATTTCGGGCAATCACTTTTCAAAATGTACAGTTGAGAGGCATTATAATTTTTGCGAAGAAAGAATTAAGAGTTGAAGTGTTAAAGCATATCGTACACATTGAAAGAAATAATAACGAAAGTGATTATATTGGCCAAGTAAATTTGATATGCTTAAAAATGGAAGAAACTATCATAATTGGTGGTTACAAGTCTCCAAAAGTCAGTTATGAGAATTTCACTAAAAATTTAACATCTGCTACAAACTTTGTTTCCAAACATTATCCTCAGGTAGTTGTTATTGGTGATTTTAATACTAATCTAAATGATGATACACAATCATTGGCTTTTACAACATATATGTTGCAAAATAAATTGACATCACTGTTGCCTAAAGGTATTGAAACAACAGATTTTAATACTCAAATTGATGTAATTTTTTCAAACGTAGAAAAGTATTCTTGTGGAACATATGAAACAAACTTTTCCGATCACAAACCAATATTTGTTCAAATATGTTGTGATTCCATTAAATCAGCTACTGGAAACAATTTAAATATCGTTGATAAAAATGTACAGATCATTGGAGAAAATACATTTTTGCAGACATTTGATCATTTAAGCATTTATAAAAATACAGACCTATGCGATTTAACTGAACAGTTATCTCAAGAATTGGAATGTATACACGTTTCTCAAGAATCTTGCGACGGAAAAAAAACTATCAAACAATCGGGAATTAATAATATTATATGTACTTACGTATTATAATGGAATACGAGTTAACATTTATGATAGTCTGAACATTGGAAAATTAGACGAGCAATAAACATTATTTCTGAACAAACTTTAACCATGGAAACCAGAAGTAAAATTTCATGTAGTCCAAAAGCAGCCCAATC
>CAKNXH010057561.1:0-20550 GCA_932178445.1 Andricus quercusramuli | reverse complement strand
TTTTTTTAGAATCTCGTATAATTTTGATTAAAGAACCGCAGACTTCATCGAAAAAGTGAAAAAAGTCATCAAATTATTGGAAGACAATCTAGGAACATCAGTTTTCGAATTTGTATTCAGCAGATTTTGACAAAGTTCTAGACAAGCATTCAATTTTTCATAAAAAGTCCTCCAGATTCCACGAGATTTGGAATACAATAACTCTAGCACAGAAACGAATAACTGATTTATAAGTTGTCGAAGAATTCATTGACTGTCTTCTACATATCTATATATTCACAATGTACAGTCACATTGGATGCTTGTATTAACACGTAGTGACGCTCAGGTAAAGTGTTATATGTATAAGTCTGAATGGAGTCGCGGTCACCGGCAATTAACAAATGAGCGCGGATTTAAATTTGGCTCTTCACTGGGATTTTTGTAAAATATGCAATGTCTTAAGTTAGCCGTGGGGTCTAGTTATTAGGGATAAGTTGCGTTCGATAGGTGTTAGGTAGTTCGAATCCCGCCACAAAATTTATTTCGATTTTTCATAGGTTCGCGTGTAGGGTAAGTGTGGGTATTACCGTGGATGCTCCTATTACTGCGGTGTCAAAGATAAATAATTATTTATAATGTTTTGAATGTATATAATGCTTTGAAACAATTCAGAACATTATTATGTGATATATTTTTAATTATCATCAATAAATCAACTGCAGTTACTATGTTTTTAACTAATTTGTTGCAATTTGAATCTCCTATTACCAGCTATTACTTCGTGTTTGGCACACGACTTTCCTCGTTGCATGTTTTACCGCGGCTTTTCAGGCGTCAACAGGCGCTATATCATAACCTCAAAACTAACCTTACTTAGTCGCCCGTGCGATAATGCCTGTCAGTGTCTCAGTGTGTCTTTCATCTCAGTGATTTTTAATCCATGTTATCAAAAATATAAAACATAATTACAAGCTTTAAATCTCCTAAATTATTGGTAACTTCACTTGAAATAAAATAGCTGTATTACCAGCGCAGTAATTGGGTTACCACGGTAGTTGGCGCGCGGTAATTCATGCAGCCCGCGGTAATATCTACATGGAACATTTTTTTTAGATTCGCATTTTTCTCGTAAATCTAATTTCTTTTCACGTTCTAACGACTGAATTCTATTGATTAAATAGCAAATATTGCTTCACGAATTAATGCGTAACGAATTTCCCATTCAAACACTTGTTTTTCATCTTCAAAAGTCGTCTTGATTTTTTTCCCGCTGTAATACCTACACTTACCCTATCTGTAAAAATAAATATAACTTAAGCGTGAGTCTATGTGAATAACAATCTCTCCCTCCCTCCCCCACCCCACTCCCTTTCTCACCCCCTCTCTCTCTCTCCCTCTTTCTCTCTCTCATTTTGAATTTATATTAAATTCTGTAGAGTTCAATTTAGTACACTACAAAATATACCGGAAAAGAAAATTGAAATCCGGCATATTTTGCCGGATTAGAATACTTGATCTTATATTATCTTAAAATCGTGGAAAATTATTGTTTTCTGGATATAAGTGATAGAATTTATTAATCTTCTTTAGGAAATATAATTAGTCTAATTCTAAATGTAGATGCGTAATATAAATGCCACACAATGTATTCTTTCAGAGAACTCATATCGGTCCGCACCGGTATTTTATAAACAAAGCTTGACTAAGCAGGCAAAGGAGAAAATGCGTTTCAGGAAAGGGGCCGTACGTAATTTACGAAAGGGAAAATCCCCCCCCTCGACCCCCCCCCCCTGTAACGAACCGTAACAAAATGTTTCTACCCCCCTATTGCTGTACGTAATTCATGGTTTCTAGAAATAATAAGATATGGGACATGAAACTAGTGCTGTGCAGGGAGAAAACTTCATTTTCAAAATTCTATGATTTTTCTTTGACCAATTTTTTTTCTCTAACCATTAACATTCAAATCCCATTAACATACATATACAAATCAAAAATTTTGAAATTTATTTCTTTTAAACAAAAAAAGTGACTTTTCTACGATAAGAGATAACTTCTCAAGAAAATACTTAAATTTTCTACAAAATAATTAAATTCTCTACAAAACAATTGAATTTTCAAAGAAATAGTTCAATTTTCAACCTTAAAAGAAAATTCGTAACAAAAAAGTTTGATAGTTGATAGTTCAACCTAGAAGGATGAAATGTAATTGAAAAAAAATTAATTTCAAAATCAAAAGGACGAATTTTCAACAAATAAAAAGATTTCTCAGTGATGAAAGAAACAAAAGTTCACCTGGATTGTTGATCCTGAAAGCCAAAAAACGAATTTTCTGTAGAAACATTGAATTTTCAACCACAAAAATAGGAATTTTCAGCAAAAAAATTAATTTTCAACAAAATAGTTAAATTTTTAACCAAAGAGGTAAAGCTTCATTAAAAACAAATTCAACAGAATAGTTCAACTTTTACATACGCAGTTAAATTTTCAATTATAAAAAATCAGTTCTCAACTAAATAGTCAAACTTTAAAGAGATGAATTTTTAAATAAAAATATGAATCTTCAACGAAAAAATTATTTTTTAACAAAGTGGTTCACAAAAAATTAAAAAAAAAAACAGTTTAAATAAGAAGTAAATTTTCTACGACGGTATTTGAATTTTCAACGCAAAAAGACGAATTTTCGATAATAACAGTTAAATTTTCATACAAAAAGGATGCCTTTTTAAAACAATTATTTAATTTTTAATCTAACAGTTGCATTTTCATCGAAGAAAGATCAATTCTCTACTAAAACAGATGACTTTTTAAATCAGAAAGAAAAATAATAAAAAATATAGTTGAATTTTCATCGAAAAAATATTTAAATTAATTTTTCTACACAAAATGTGAATTTTTCTCAAAAGGTAAATTTTCTACGAAATAGTTGAATTTTCAACCAAACTGTTGCATTCTTATCAAAAACAGATTAATTTTCTGCTCAGATAGATGATTTTTTAAATAAAAAATATACGTTTTCCAAAAAATAGTTGGATTTTTATCCAAAAAACATTTAAATTTATTTTTCAACACCAAAATATGAATTTCTGCCAAAAAGTAAATTTTCTATGAAATAATGGAATTTTCAAGCAAAAATCTTCATTTTTGAACAAAACTGTTGCATTTTCAAACCAGTAATAAAATTTACAACTAAAAAGATCATTTTCAGGAAGAAGCAACTGCAAAAAAAGAAATATAAATACAAAGTAAATAAATTACTAAGAAGAATTTTATATCAGGATTACCGCAAAACTTAATTTGAAAAATTCTCTAATTTTTCCCTAATCACCTTTTCATTTTCCCTGACCATTAATATTCAAAAACCAGAATATTACATTTGTAACATTTTGAACCTAGAATCTTTTATAAGCGGAATAAAATAATTTCAAATAAAAGTTGAAATTTTTTTAATCTATTCGGTTTGACAGTTATTTGAAGTTCTATAAATCTCGGACTTTTGTAAGATTTTTTTTCCAAATCCCTGACTTCTCCTGAATTAAAAAAAAATTTTGTTGGCTACGTTCCTTTTTTCACTCACCAGTTTTCTTTGGTGCGTAAAGTTGAATTCATATTAAATTTCTGTAAAATTTCTGCGAGATACTTATTTAATTTGTGAATTTCCGAAAATTACGTACATGAATGTGGAGACCCCCCCCCCCCCCTTCAGTAACAAATCGTAACAAAATCTTTTGACCCTTCCCTCCCCCTTAAGCTGTTACGTAATTTAAGTACGGCCCCAAAAAAAAATAGTTTGAAGAATGAATCAATGAATTTTTTAAGTGTTGAAAATTATATCATTTTTGAACAATTTTAACATAAAAACAGTACAATTTAGTGATTATAAGTTGTTTCTTGAAAATCTTAAATGAAGAATTAAAAAAAAATGAAACAATGAAAACTTAAAAATTATGAATATATTAATTAAAATGTTTTTGAAAATTAAAAAAAGATTTTGAAGTTTCAATCGGATGCATACATTTCATTAATTACGTAAGGCATTCAAATTGAAATAATTCAATTTTTAACGTAAAAACCTATAAATTATTTAATTATAAACAGATTCAGAATCGTCTTATAAAATCAATTTTATTATAATTCTGTTGTTAAGAGTCGTACCACAGTTCAATTTTAAAAATAAATACTTAATTTATATTTACAGTTTATCAACTGAACATTTTTCTTGTTTTCTTTTTTTTTCGAAGTTAAACCGTACCACCAAGCCTTTGAAATTAACATGGGGTTTTAAATGGGAAAAGCTTGATTTAGAAAAAAATGGAAAAAAGAGCTACTTGTTATACAATTTTTGTGAATTGTTATTATGCTTGGTAAGTGACCCCAAAAAATGCAAAATAGCAGCATCTATTAAAGATTTAAATTTCAGTCATCGTTTACCCAAGATGTTTGCACATAAATGTGCCTTGGGTCATAGTTTAGGACGCACGTGATTTTTTTTTTAACTTGGCTATGCTGTTTTCTAAAAAC
The DNA here is from genome assembly GCA_932178445.1 of Andricus quercusramuli. Taxonomy (NCBI): domain Eukaryota; kingdom Metazoa; phylum Arthropoda; class Insecta; order Hymenoptera; family Cynipidae; genus Andricus; species Andricus quercusramuli. The sequence goes on along the minus strand of CAKNXH010057561.1, from coordinate 16,047 downwards.
TCGTTAGGAGTCATCGAAAGTTTCATTGACTGCCCTTACGAAAAGATATGACAGGAAAAAAATGACATGTGTGTCATTTTTTTCCTGACATTTTTTTTTCTGTCATTTTTTCGCGACCACAAGAAAATGACAGAAAAACGACAGGAAAAATGACAGGAAAACGACAGGCAAAACGACAGGCAAAACGACAGCCGAAAATGACCGGCCCTAATTGGCCATAATTTATAATCATATCGTGTGGGAATTATAAATTATCGACGACTTGCAGACTAATTCGTGAATTATTTGAACTTTCCTGTAAAGCTTAAAAAATCATTAACAAAAGAAAACTATTATGGGAATTTTCATGATGAAACACCTTTTCGTAGCCTGTGTCTAATTCCGAATTATCTTCCAACACATCAATTGTGGACTGTGTTCGATTTGCCATTTTAAAGAGGTGTAGATCTCGAAACCGTCAAGGTACGTGGGTTGGCTTTCGCAGATGACAAGATTGTTATGGCAGAATCAGTCGAAGACTTGCAAAGAATGTTGAATAAACTTAATACAAGCATGAAGAACATGGACCTCAAAATTAACGTGAATAAAACGAAAGTCATGGTGTTTGAGGGAAAAAGTGAGAAAACAATATGCAACATAGTCCTAAATGATGAGAAATTAGAACAAGTTGACAAGTACGTATATCTAGGTAGTCTATTCACTAACGACGGAAAAATAGATGGGGAATTAGATAGGCGCATAAATAAGGGTAAGCAGGTTATCGGTAGAGCAGGGTCCATCCTCACAAATAAAAACATATCAAAAAAAGCTAAAATGGCCATACATAACTCTATTTTCGTACCGACTGTACTATACGGTAGCGAGACATGGACCTGTCAAGAAAAGGACAGGAGTAAAATCAACGCGATCGGCATGAAACCTCTGCGCATAATATGCGGGAAAACACTGATTGACAAAGTACGAAACGAGACAATCCTCAAAGAATGTGTTACAGGGGAGACACTAGTTGACATATGGGAAACAAATCAGCTAAGGTGGTTCGGACATCTTGAAAGAATGAAAGATGAACGACTGACCAAGGAAGTGTATAAAGGTAAAGTAAATGGCACAATGCCCAGAGGTAGACCGCCGAAAGAATGGTTAGAATCTGTGAATGAGACACTAATACGAAGAGACATAAGAAGCCATAGAAATACAAGAGCCTGCATGAAAAAATGCATGGACGTGAATGAAGCTAGAGTAGTATGCCAGGACAGAAATATGTGGCGGCAAATAGTTTATAAACAGAGTGAAAATAGAGTGAATGATGCCTGAAACAAAGACCTTGGATACTAATGGGCCCAAGTGGGGAACCATACATAATCATTTTGTGAGGCTCCTCACTTGGGGTGATCGCTAGAGAGATTGATCAGCAACCTGGGTCGGAGCAGTGTTGCGGAGTGAACGTGTCATTTATATAAATAAGACGAGAACTCCAGATCAATCTAAAACATCTATACATAACACCTACATACCCATCCACTCTATACCCATATACCGATCAACCTCATACCTATATACCTATCTCACTACTTTCCAACCGAGCAAGTCACGCCTACCCCGGAAGGGAAAAGGCTTAATGGTATAATAATAATAATAATAATTATCCTTACAAAGCGCTAAACTTAAGTACCATGGGCAACAATTTCCGATTATTTTCAACTTTCTTCATTCCTTCAACGATACCACGCTGAAAACACCAGTTCCCGTTAGATCACTGAAGTTAAGCAGTGTTGGGCGCGGTTAGTACTTGGATGGGTGACCGTTCGGGAATACTGCGTGTTGTTGACCCGTCGTGGGTGTGGTGGACCCACACTAGTAGTATTTATCCACCTAGAAACACTACCCGAATCGGGTAGTGAGGCAATGAACTTTCGAGTTCGAAATGCTAATCAATTTTTTTTTTTTTTTTCAACGAGTTTACTGCGTGCTCCCAATTCCATGATCCAACAAAGTATGGTTTCGCCACGCGCAACCTGCGACCCTTTGATTGGTGCACTTTTTCTACATGCGCGTGGCGAGACCATTCCTTGTTGGATCATGGAATTGGGAGCACGCAGTGAATAACTCATTAAGGGAATGAAGAAAGTTGAAAATAATCTGAAACTGTTGCCCGTGGTACTTAAGTTCAGCGTTTTGTAAGGATAAGATGGCTTTAAAATGGCAAATCGATCACAGTCCACAATTGATGTGTTGGAAGATAATTCGTACTTAGACACAGGCTACAAAAAGGTGTTTCATCATGAAAATTCCCATAATAGTTTTCTTTTGCTAATGATTTTTTAAGCTTTATAGGAAAGTTCAAATAATTCACGAATAAGTCTGCAGGTCGTCGATAATTTATAATCTTACACAATATTATTATAAATTATGGCCAATTAGGGCCAGTCATTTTCGGCTGTCGTTTTGCCTATCGTTTTCCTGTCATTTTGCCTGACGTTTCTCTGTCATTTTCTTGTGGTCGCGAAAAAATGACAGAAAAAAAATGTCAGGAAAAAAATGACACATCTGTCATTTTTTTCCTGTCATATCTTTTTGTAAGGGTGGCTTCGAAGCATTAGTGTATCAGTGTTTCAAGAACTCTATTCCTCTGGTCTTCACATTTTCATTGAAATTATTTTGTACTTTCGACAACTCATTCTACTTTTTAAACATATATCAATCAAGGTTTGTAAGACGATTCTCCCAATTTATGACATACGGTTAACCCTATCCTACTCTATTCATAGATACTTTTTGCAGATGTGTCCCGCTTGTACAGGATCCTCCCTAGGGAATTTCTTGCAGCAACATCCACGGTAATACAGGAACCTGTACAGGTATTTGAATATCCAGGTTCCTGTACAGGAACGTGCGCAAGTTCCCTCGCAGAATCCGCGGCAGGAACCGGTGTACCAGGAACTTGCGTACGTGCCTGTACAGTATACAGGAACCTGTGCACTAACCTCCAAACGTACCTGTTAGCTGGTTCCTGCACAGGTTCCTGTACAGGAATTTTCAGCTGGGTATGATCATGTATGTATTAAAATTAGTTAAAATTATAAGCTAGAATACTTTAAATTGCATTTGAAAATATGTGGCTTAAAAGCCTTTATACGTATGTCGGATTCCATTCACGAAGTTTGGTGGCTTAAAAACCTTTATATGCAATACATAGTTTAAAAGCATGAATTGACTTTTAGATACTTTGCTTTGAGTATTTTTACTACCCTAATATGTAATATGTGATTTTTTGGGGTTCCCTAATGTATATGAATAGTGTTAGGAATATTAGGAATTAAATATATACGTTTTGAAACCAAAAAATTTAATATTGCATTATACCTGGAACATTCTGAATGAAATATAAAGTTACGTGACTTGAAAGCCCACTTTTGATGTTTCATGCATTTTCAGTCTTTTAATAACACTTTAGTAACCATTTTTATGGGGAAACGCTCAAGTTTTTGTTCTGTAAGCATTTTTACAACCCATGTTCTCAATTGACTTTCATTATAACGTACATTTTCAGGTTTATCTTCAAAACATACAGAAGTAACAAATGCAATAGCATATAAACCACAGTCTGGAGGATTGGGCTGCTTTTGGACTACATGAAATTTTACTTCTGGTTTCCATGGATAAAGTTTGTTCAGAAATAATGTTTGTTGCTCGTTTAATTTACCAATGTTCAAACGATCATAAATGTTAACTTGTATTCCATTATAATACATACATATCCAATAACCCACACCTTCAGAATTCGTGGGACCACTATACAAAAAGTGCAAATTTGCTTTTTCTTTTGAAATAGATTTTATTCGTTGAGGAAAATGTAAATGCATAGTATCTTGGTGCTGATAATGAAGGAATTGTGAATTGATTAAGTCGCCAAATAAATTAATATGCCCAGACGTCAAGTACTCTCCAGGAACGTGCGCAAGTTCCCTCGCAGGATCCGCGGCAGGAACCGGTGTACCAGGAACCTCCAAAGGAACCTGTTAGGTTCCCGCACAGGTTCCTGTACAGGAATTTTCAGCTGGGTATGGTTGACATAATAGCATCCAATCCTTTTCTTTTGTTTGCATTAATATATATATATATATATATATATATATATTCGGTTCGGTTTCGATTCCTTTGGAATAGAACCGAAGGGCTTATGACAAAGCCACCAAACGCGTCCTCGGGTTGCGGATAGAGGGTCCCTGTACCAAGGGTTTCTGCTGAATATGGTTACAATAATTAATAAGCAGTCGCGGACAATTGTCCAGGGATGGTCCCGAAGGAATAACCCCCAAGCGAAGGCGCGAGAACCGTGCCGAAAGCTGAATGTCACCTGGGTGAGGTGTCTCTAACGGTGATTCTGGGAAATCGGTGACTCGCAGAGTATACAGCCTTATCCTTGCATGCGGGGCTCTACAAGGATGGACGAACCCTTTCCCTAGCTGCTCGTGGGAACAACAGTGACAACACCAAACATAATTGTAGTAAGTGCGGTTCAAAACAATCGAACGCGCAGGGCTCCCGACAATGGGTCGGACAACAATGCCGACTACCCTACAGTTGGGGGAGCCAATCAAGACGGAGTCAATGCGATTGACCGGCGGAATCTTGTTACTTTTAAGTGGACGGATCAACTCAATGACGGCCTGCTGGAGTGCTACGATGCCAGTATGGTCCCTGAACGAGAAGGTTACATGGCACGACTGCATGCTCTGTGGTGCGAGAAACACCCAGAGCTCTCAGACTTTTCGCAACAACCTCTGCGAAACCATGCCGAGAACCTCCGGAAAAGAGGTTATATAAGCGGAGTGCCTACTCATCCGCATCCAGAACAAGCCGGCAACAGAGAAAGAGAGGCGACACTGAGACCAACCGCGAACAGGCATCCAATAGCGGAAGAACGATGCTTCAGGACCCGGAGAAACATCAACATTCAGGTTTCTCCCAAGCCCAAAGATCTGACTGAATTGGATGATGAACTCCGTGGAGATTTTTCCGAAGAATCCGACCTCTGGACTATCAGTTGTGGTGTGTACAATGCAGCGAGAACTTTGGCAGATGCAAGCCGTAAAACAAAACCAACGGTTGATCATAAGAACAAAAGAAGAATGCATCAACTCAGCACAAAGATAGGCTGGGCTAGACAGTATGCGTCCCGCATTCAGTGTGTGATTGACTACATAGCATCTGGCAGGAATTTCACTGCCAAGGTTCGACGGTTCGCGCGCGAACTGCGGATCCGTCATCACACAATCAACAAACCAAAGCTAATGACCATCAGACAGCATATTGTTGACAGAATACGAATACTATCTAACACTAGGAGAAGTCTAGAGCGGAGAGAGAGGTGGGTCAGAGAAAATCAACAATTTTCATCTGATCCATCTAAACTCTTCCAAGACCCTCCAATTACTGTCGACCATCCGCCCAAACCAGAGGAGGTCGAAGCATTTTGGAGAGAAGTCTACGAGGTCCAGCATCCACTTCAAGAAGACTCAAAGAACATGAATAGCTTCAAGGAGCTGTGCAATGCCCTCATAACACCTGAGGAAGAATGCCCACCTATCACTACCGAGGAGGTGAAAAACGTATTAAGAGGCATGAAGAACTTTCCCGCTTCGGGACCAGATGGTATCAAGACCTTCTGGTGGAAGAAGTTTCCTTCTAGCCACCAGCATCTGGCCCGAATTTTCACCTCATATCTAAAGTCGGAAGAGCCTATTCCGGAGTGGTTGGTGGAAGGGCGCACAGTGCTCCTGCCTAAGACGGGCAACTTAGCTGACCCTAAGAATTACAGGCCAATAACTTATCTGAACACACTGTATAAGATCTTCACAGCCATCCTAAATGATAGGATTCTTCGGACAATTGAACGTGTGTGGCGAGAGATGTATGAACAACGTGGCTCGAAGAAAGGCGTAGCAGGATGTCAGGAGGACCTGCTCATCGATAGATGTGTCTGTAAAGATGCAGCATCCTATCAACGATCTCTATCGATGGCCTGGATAGATTACCGAAAAGCTTTTGATTCAACCTCCCATAGACTTATCATCTGTCTGTTGGAAAGCTTGAAGGTTCATCCACACATCGTGAGATGCATAGAGAGATTAATGCCGCTTTGGAAAACCAGATTTACCATCTTATCTGGAAAATGTCGTGTGATCACTAACAGTATCACCTTTCAGAGAGGTGTATTTCAGGGCGACACCATGAGCCCTCTCCTCTTTTGCCTCACATTATTGCCACTATCTCTCGCACTTCGCCATTCCGAAGGGTACCTCTGCGGCAAACCTGGAAATCGAAAGCAAAAGGTAACTCATGTATTTTACATGGATGATCTTAAGCTCTATGCTAGAAATCAAGAGAAACTACATCTAGCTCTAAAAATTGTCACAGAGTACACTCTAGAGATTGGAATGGAGTTCGGGTTAGAGAATTGCGCCAAGGTTAATTTGAAGAAAGGAAAACTTAACGGCATCCACGAAGATCCTGAACTCGTTGACAGAAGCGCTATACTACACCTTTGTGCTGGAGAGACCTATACATACCTGGGCGTGCCACAAAGCCACATTCAGGACGTAACATCTATAAAGGATACTCTCCGATGCAGATACAAACGTCTCCTCCGACAGATATGGTCTTCCGAACTGTCGGCGAGGAACAAAGTATCTGCAACGAACATGCTTGCCGTCCCAGTAGTACTCTATTCATTTGGAGTAGTTCCATGGACGAAGGACGAGCTCAGATCCCTCGATATCGGGTCCCGAAAGGTCATGCACATGAACAAAAGCATGCACCTTAAGTCTTCTGTTCCACGACTTTACATCTCACGCCGTCAAGGTGGTCGTGGAATACTGAATCTTGGATGTCTTCACAACAGGATTATTCTGGGTACAGCACATATTGTCGCAAATGGACAAGATCCTCTTCTTAAAATGGTCAGAAAACACGAAGAAGTAGGCAAAGGGGCGTTTCTTTACAAAGCAGCAGAAGAGGCTGCTGAAACACTCGGCCTTGACTTTAATATCAGGGGTGAGCGAAATGCATCAAATCTTATCCATCTTGAATACTCACTCCTGAAGGCCCGGATTAAGAAAGCACAGGAGAAAAACTTCCGCGAAGAGCTCCTCGACAAGAAGATGCACAGCATCTTCCACAAAAATGTGGAAGATCAGTCGATGTCGTATGAGCTGACGTTTGCTTTCCTTAGATCACCCGGATTGAAGTCGGGCACAGAGGGCTTCATTTTGGCATGTCAAGATGGTGTCATTTCCACTCTAGCATACCGTCGCCACATTTTGAGCCAAGATATTCCCGATGATAGCTGCAGAGCGTGTCATGAACACCCCGAGCATCTAGGACACATACTATCTGGTTGTCCAGCTCATGCGGGAACAACCTACATCCAAAGGCACAATGCGGCACTGAGAGTGCTTTATTACCATCTCTGTCACTCTTACGGTATTAGCCCAAATACCTCTCCGCTGAACGCCCCTAGAGAAATAGAGTCAATTGTCGAAAGTGAGAAGTGCCGCATATATTGGAACTTCATATTCTCGACAATTGTTTCTGTTGCGCACTCGAGGCCTGACATGGTTCTTCTTGACTTCGAGAAACGAACCATGTTCGTTATCGAATTTTCGGCACCAGCGGACAAAAACGTCACAGCGAAGGAGAAAGAAAAGAAAGGAAGGTATAAAGACATTATGAGGGAGTTGCGACGGTTATACCCGGAATATTCTGTTAAGCTAATCGTCCTGATCATTGGCGCTCTTGGAGGTGCCAAGGTTTCACTTGTTAATAGCCTGAAAAGCATCCCTGCGTGTCAACAAAATGCTGAGACACTTGCAGGGAGAATGCCGAAGGTGGTCGTCCTTGGGTCGCTCCGTGTCCTCAGGGTGCACAAGACTTTCGCCGGATCATCGTATTGAGTTCGCGCAGACTGTAACCACCCATCTGACGGTCGTGAGACGTGGTTACAGCTGAAATTTTACCGCGATTTCGCTGGGAGCGGGTGCAATTTCATTAGATTAGCACCCGCTCCCGGCGAAATCCTGCGGTTGTCCTTATGACAAACTTTTAACTATATATATATATATATATATATATATATATATAAATCTAAGTAGAGCATAAAGGATCTTAAGCCATATATTGCACGTAAGGTTTCTTAAGCCACATTTTGCACATAGAGGCTCTTAAGCCACATATTGCACATAAAGGCTCATAAACCATATATTGAGCATAAAGGCTTTTAAGCCACATATTGAACATAAAGGCTCTTAAACCACATATTGCACATAGAGGGTCAAATATTATTTTTAATGCGATTATTAAGTATGTAGTACGGAACAAATTTTCCAAGGGCGAACATCAGCTACTGGGCGGGTCGCAGGTGGCGGATAGCGAATACCCTAAGTAATTTATCGTTTCATAATATGGGTGTACTTCCGAAAAGGACATATGTCCGATTTTCTTCGGGCTCCGTGTACTTATGTATTTTGACGCGCTGATTACGAATATGATAGTGAAAATTGGCGACTAGTCGATTTTCATGGTGGAGACCATGAAAAACCCATAAAAATCATGGTTTTTTGCGTTTATCTCAGCTAATATGCAAAATAAAAAAAAATGTTTTTAATAAAAGTTGTAGATCTCATTAAAACACACTTTTTTTATTGCATAAATTTTTTCGTACGAGTGATAGTTTTCGAGAAAAACCCTTTTCCAGCGCCGTGTGGGGGGGCGTGAAGGCACCCGTGTGACTGGTCACGAAAATAATGTAAGGTCGTACCCCTACCCCTTTTTCAGCGCCGTGTGGGGGCGGGAAGGCACCCCTGTGACTGGTCCCAAAAATAATGTAAGGTCGTACACCTAATCCTTTTCCAGCGCCTTGTGGGGGCGAAAGGCACCCCTGCGACTGGTCACAAAAAAAATGTAAGGCTGTACCCCACCCCTTTTCCAGCGCCGTGGGGGGCACCCCTGTGACTGGTCACAAAAATCGATTTACTACTGATTTTCTGGGAAACTGTCGTTCCTATAAAAAAATGCTTCAAACATGAAATGTGTATTTCGATGGGGTCTACCACTTTTGTTGGAAACATTTTCTTGAATTTTGAACCATTACTGAGATAAATGTAAAAAACCATGATTTTTATAGGTTTTTTATGGTTTTCACCATGAAAATCAAATTTGCGCCAATTTTCACTATCATATTCGTAATCAGCGCGTCAAAATACATAAGTACACGGAGCCCGAAGAAAATCGGACATATGCCCTTTTCGGAAGTATATCCCTTATTGAAATGATATATTTCTTAGGGTAGCTGCGAATAAAGGTTGATGCAAAATAAGGAACAAATAGTGAAATAATGATATTAAGCAAAATTTGCATTTTATTTTGCAATATCTGAATAAGCAGTCCCGGAGCGAGACACAGAATTCCATACGTTATTCATTTTTAATCAACTCCAAAACTACATGCTTAGATACTATCACTAATACTACTCGCTTAACTAAGTGCTTCACTATGAGAGCAATTTAGTTTCTGTAAATTTACGTCCACAATTATAAGTATTACATTCTCATTAGAGGTTTCAAATTTGTGTAAAATTAGACCTCCTCCTCGTTTTTGTCAAATATGTCGATAACTGAACGTCAGGTTTCGTTAGGCAGCTGTTTTGAATAAAAATTCAAAATGTCAGGGCATTTTCAAAAATCTTGAGACCATTTTTTTAAGGTTCAAATATTCTATATACGACTATCCGCAGTACTCGGAAAGACGAACAATTTATTCTTACAACTTTTCTTCGATAGAAAGAAAATTATTAGAGCTATAGCATTTGCAAAATAAAAAAACGAAAATTAAAATTTTAAGCCAACAACGAACGATATGAAAAAAGTCTAGAGATGAAAAACGTATTTTTATGAAAGCCCTGCAAAATTATGGAAAATACAAAAGAAGTATATATATAAAAAAATTCTGCGCCCAAAAAAGTTATACAAATTCGGTAGTAATCACTTTTTGATAGGACGCGTAGTTTTTGTTTTATTCGTAGAAAATAGCCTTGAAAATAGAAAAAGAACAGAAAAATTGAATCTTTGGAAAAATGACGTGAGGTGCGTAAAAAGAAGAATGGACAAAAGTTGTTATCAATTTGTTATTAATCACGTTTTGATGGGACGCGTTGTTTTTTGTTTTATTTGTAAAAAAGTAAAAAAAAATTAACACAAGTTACAATGAAATGCATAATAACAGATTTTTTTGCGTGGGATGCGCACTTTCTTCACTTGCAAAAACAAGAAAAGGAAAATATGTCTGTTTTTAATATAAATCCATATTATGAATTGTAATAATATACATTTGTTGGAATAATATACAATTTTCACGGTAGCTGAGGATAAAATTAAATGCAAAATCAGGAACAAATATTGAAGTGATCATGATAAATACAATTCGTACTTTATTTTGCAATATCTAATGAGCAATCACAGGCCGACGTACATAAATAAATGTAATATACATTAGATATAATAATGTTGAACAAATAATGTAGAAAATTTAGCATTTTAGACAAAATCGAGTGCGCAGCACAAGGTACGTGATGAGAATGTATTCATTAAATCCGAAGGAGCTTTAACAAAAGAGAATTCACAATCACCAAATTACACTTGTCGATACTTTGACCTTTAACTTTAAGAGGTGTGCGCACAAACATGGGGGATATACAAAGACCGAGCGTGAAGCGCGAGAATCAACAGTTGTGCGCCCTAGGCGCGCTCAAACTTGCGAGCCGCGCGCGCAGTGCGCGATGAGAATGTGCCCACGCGGCGGGGAGATATTTAACTTTTATTTGGAAAGGCCAGTTTTGTCTATTACACGTTGAAAATTTAAAATAAATTTATAAAAAAATAAGCTAAATACAAAATAAGTATAATAAAATGTTTTGAATTTTTTAATCATCCAGTGAAGCTACAATTGGTAGATGAGTAAGGCTGGGTTCTGAACCAAAAGTAAGATGGAGTTTCGATACGCATTATAAGACGTACTCTAGATCTCAATTTAAGCCAATTTTATAAGACGGATTCTGGATATGTATTCTCAGAGGGTCCTGATGTCACCATAGAATAATATCGCGCAATTATAAGAACCAAATTCATGCAAACCACTTCAAGGTTATTTCTTATCTCAATGCAACATTACGTGTAAATACTTTCAAGGTTATATTTTGCTTTGTCCTAACATTTTCTACTGCACCATATGGTTATGAGAAAAACAAGGATGATTTATTGCTTCCTTATAGATAAATATTCATTTAACACACAAAAGATGCAAGTGCACATTCTGCAGTGTAGAAAAACTTCTGGAACTTTAGGATAAAGTGGCTGATATACTTTTAGAAAACATTCTACAGTCAAAGTGGTTCATGTCCGTACTAAGCTTCTAAAATATATTGATAACATCATCCTGAATTCCTACCTTACCAACATTGATACAAGAGACGTACTGGACCAGGGTGACTGAACCAATTTTACGAGAGGGCTACTGAGCCAAATCTATGTATTTAGACGTGGGAATACTGGACCACTAATACTGGACCACTATTACTGGACTACTAATACTGGACCACTAATACTGGCCCACTAATACTGGACTAGTAATACAAGAGGGATACTGAACCACTTTTTACTAGAGGGTGACTGAGCCACTTTTCCGAAGGCGAAAGGTGCATCTCTACTTTACCGACATCAGGACTATTCCTACGCTGGTCACAAAATAATATTGCGCAATTGCGACTTTCAAATTCGTCTAAGCAGCTTTTCTAGAGAAAGTTCCAAAACATTCTACATGTAGTTTGATAATAATAATTTGAGGATATATAATAATCCATGATTATATAATATGTGTTCGGTTTATTGGAAGACAGTTGAAATAAATTATTGTTATTAAAAAGAACAGTGAATGTTGATTAGATTACAATAGAAACGATTTTTTTTTTAAAGTAATATTTATTATATAATCTCATTGTTTTAAGCTTAAAGTTCTATGGTTTTAAATGAAGAAGAAGCGGTTTCTCAAGAAAGTCCACGAAAAACCTTCTTATGATGGTGAAAAGAAAGGATAAATAATAATATGAGTAAAGCATCTGCAAGAGAGAAACATATGATGTAATTGACTTATAAGCTATAGTCTAAATCAATTTTTATATTCTAAAAAATCAACTCATAATAAAGTGACAGCAAGGTATGAAACATGTGTGTAGCACGTGTGTAGCATGTGCAGATGAATCAAACCATATAAAAATTTTGCATGAATCTTGAAAAATACCAACAGATTCTCAAGAGATCTTATTACATTCAGTGGATTACAGTAAAAGATTTCGAATCTTATATCGATATAGCTCAAATGTCAAATAAACTATTAGCAATTAATACCTGGTAGCCCCATCACAATTTTTAATAATATTGATTCAACTACTTTGGGATGAAGAACATATAATTCGAAAGCTCTTGCTGGAATTTATAAAATCCGCTACAAAAATATTGTAATGGATTATAAGAAACATTAGAATCATCTTTCGCATAATGATCTGCTGAAAAGATTCAATTTACTTACATGAAACATTGAAATAAAGTATTATGAATGATAAAATAAATTCAGCCATGTTAAAATCTAATGTATGAATACTGTGAATCGAACATTAAAAAATAATACAATGATCTAGTGACAACATGAAGAACTACTTTCTAGAACTCTTAAATCAACATTTACTGATATAGAAATTTAATTAAATAATACTAAAAATGTTGAATGAAGTCCTGATCACGTATATTAAAATCTGCTATTATATATAACTGCTGCAAATCTTGTTTTTTTTTTCTTAGAACCAAATTTTCTTTTCAAATTGTAGTTAAAATAAATTCATTTAAAGGGACAAGGATACCTGGTTAACAGAATAATGGATATGCAGTTGATTCAGTTGTTCTAACTTAGCAGACGAAACTTTGTTTCACTAAAACGGGAACCTGGGGTTAGCAAAGATTATCATAGAATGCACCACCATCTGATACGCTGCTTTTTTCTTGTATTTCTAATCACGTTTTCCATATTGAATCTTTAGTTATCCTAAATCAAGTCAAATAAACTATTAAAATGTATGTAGAAGAACGAGAATGAATAGAGGATGAGGAGGTTAAGGATGAGGTGGATACGAAAAAGAATAGAGAGTGAGGAGGAGGAGGATACGATAAATATTACAATTAAGTCAAGTAGGCACTAAAAATATTAGACTCAATGATTATATGCTCTAAATCGTCTGTTAGAGGGTTTAAAAGCTGTGTTGAGCTTCTTACACTTTCTCCTTGAAAAAAAATTGCGTCTATATGTGGCATTTGAATGCAAGATAAAGGGGGCACATCGTCTCCCAAATAACAAAAAACTAAGGAAACTGTAGGTAATGCCTTGTTTCTGCATAGTAGATGTATCGCCACTCTTGGTGCTGCCCTATGCGCTGAGCTTGATAAATCGCCATCCTCATATAATATTGACTTCATGTAAGTCTCAAATCAATATTTAGTAATGAAGAAATCTAATTTAATTATTATTATTATTATGTATAATAATAATAATGCTTAGCGAAGTATCAATGATATTAATCCTTAGTGCTTGACTAAGTGTACCACAGACATTAAGGGAATTTTTAAATCGTTTTTATTGTTGCAAATTAATAAAACTATATGCAGAAAACCATTTTCATCATTTAAAATAAGGCAAAGAGTACGGAAATATTAAAAATACGAATTTCAGGGAATAAGTGTCTTTCAGACATTTAGTCGGGCAGAAGCGCCAAAACCATGTCGGGCACTAAGGGTTAAAATCTGCCTTTATATAAAAACTGTAAATTATTATTTTTCTTAGAACCAACATTTAATTGTGGTTAAGTAAATTCAGTTGAACAGATAAGGATTTCAGATTAACAGAATCATGAACATACTGTTGATTCAACTATGTCAACGTGCACCACTATCGGGTACGCTGCTTTTCTTATAGTTGTAACCACTTTTCTCCTGTTGAATCTTGAATCATCCTCAATTGAATAAACTATTAAAGCGTGGAAGAAGGGGACGGAATTGAAGAGGGCAGCGGAGGAGGTGGGTACGATAATGATGTAGTTAGGACTGAAAATATCAGATTCACTTATTAAATATACACTGATCTTTTGTTAGATGTTTTATAATCTGGTTCCCTAAAAAACTACATTATATTAATTATAAACGTAGAAAACTATGTAAACATGTATATATAATATCGAATAGTGGAAACTTAAAAATGTTAACTACAGGAAATGTTGAATTAGTAATTGCGAATGTTAATTTAATTACATTTAACTAGCTGCTAAACTAAAAAAAATATTCAATAATACCAACCTCTCGCATTTCATTAACAATTGAAATAATTTCTTGTACATGATTGATGTTTCCAGCTACTAGAGCTTGTAAAAGAAAGCGCAATCTATCTAGAAGTTTATTTGGATCTTCCCACTAATCTAACATTTTGGCTTCTATTTTTCCTTCTATTTCATATTCAGGGGGAAGGTCACTTTTAGGATCATCCTTGTCCTCCTCCTCATCGTCATTATCATTATCATCAGCATCATTTTTGGTTATCACTGATGGAAAATTGCCATCTTGGCTAAATTTGTATGCTGCTTCCACTTCTTCCTTCTTCACAAGCGGTTCCACTTAATCTTTAGACTTCTGAGTAATGCACGCTAGATTCTTCAGTGGAAAGAATTGTGGTTTCCAGGCTTCCTGAATAGCTTGTTTCTCATCAGGTTTGAAAATCTTATACTTACGATGAATTGCTTTCCCATCCTTATCAATCAACCCGTTACTGTCTTGCATTGCCCTTAGACCTCCAGGTACCTTTGCAATTTGGTGAAAGTCTCTCTCATCCTGCTTATGACTCTTTGCCAACCAAGAGTATTTCTCATGTGTTTTTAAATTATCAAGTGTTGAATAAGTTCTGGAACAACTTGAACATGTGGAAGTCATCTTGTCACTGATACAGTAAAAATGGCTGTTCATTCATAAAAGCTGAGTTTATATCCTTCTCCTCCTCCTCCTCATGTCCTCTTCCTCCTCCTTCTCCTCCTCTTCCAACTCCTCCTTCTCCTCCTCCCCCAGCCACCTAAACACAGTTGCATTTTTAACCGAAAAGTTGGAACTAGTTTCAACTCTATGGTTAAAAATGCAACTATTTTTGGGTGGCTGGAGGAGGACGAGAAGTTTAAGTTAGAAGAGGAGGAGGATGAGAAGGAAGAGGAGTTTGCAGGAGAAGAAGGAGGAGGAAGCGGACATGAGGAGGAGGATATGAACTCAGCTTTCATGAATGAACAGCCATTTTTACAGTATCAGTGATCATTACTCAGAAGTCTAAAGATGAAGTGGAAGCGCTTGTGAAGAAGCAAGAAGTAGAAGCAGAAGAAAAATGTAGCCAAGATGGCAATTCTCCATCCGTGATAACCAAAAATGATGCTGATGATAATGATAATGACGATGAGTAGGAGGACAAGGATGATGCTGAGAGTGACCTTTCCTCTGAATATGAAATAGAAGAAGAAACAGAAGCCAAAAAGTTAGATTAGTGGGAAGATCCAAATAAACTTGTAGATAGATTGCGCTTTCTTTTACAAGCTCTAGTAGCTGGAAATATCAATAATGTACAAGAAATTATTTCAATTGTTAATGAAATGCGAGCGCTTAGTATTATTGAATAATATTTGTTTTATATATGATGTTAATGTTTTTTGTCTACTTGGTCTAAAATCAATATTCATAAAATATTGATAATTAATTTTTTAGTTTTGAAAAAAATTCTCTCTACCTCCACTGGGATTCGAACACCAGAACTTTCAGATTTCCGTTCTGATGCTTTAACCAATTAAGCTACAGAGACACGAGAAGATTTTCTTCATAACTCCTACAAGCTGAATGACGACGTCATTCTATACTTGTAGTATCA
>CAKNXH010057560.1:47982-75466 GCA_932178445.1 Andricus quercusramuli | reverse complement strand
CATATTAATTTTGTTTCCTTTATTAATTATAATGCCATATTACTTTACCATTACTTTAGCATTACTTTACCGTTACGCTGTAGCGTAATGTTTGCGTTCGGCCGGTCCGCCAGGGACGAAACAAAATATTCTATTTTTCCGGACTTTCGTTTTTTCCTGATAGAGCATTCAATTGTTTTTATATCGTCAACTTCTTCAATTAACTTCATAGTTATACGTCATATTAAAAAAAAAGTTAGTTTTCAAAAAATAAGTTTTTCCATAAGAAGGAATGGTTTAGCGAGGATGAAACTCACAGGATATCTTCATCATATTACCATAAATCTAAGAAAAAATAATAAAAAAATTGGAGGTGGCCTTTTTGAGAAAATTGACTTTTTAATTTCTCCGAAAAATGTACGCCATTTTGGAAATTTTCAACTTTTTTTAATTTTCTTTGTGTATTTTAGAAGACTTTAGTTCTCCCTACAAGGTCCTGCAAAGAAAATTAAATTATGTCAATTGGTTCCTAAAATACAATACTTTTAGGAAAATTTTCGTTATTTTTTACATAATTCACTTGAATATTCATGTAGCCCTAAGTTCCTGAAAAAAATTTTTTGATCAAAAGCAAAAAATACGTGTCTCATATTTTACCTTGGAAAACAATATATTTCAGCCCCAACCAATTTCGTGACATCACCCGGGTCAGACTGCTCGATTTCATATGAAATCGGTGTTATATGATATTATAATATCATATAAATTTCGTTAGTTTCTTAATTTGTTGTATGACTGTGTAACTCTAATTTTTCGATTTCAAAATAAACCTTTTTTCAACGTATAGAATACATTAGAAATATTTTTAATGCATTAAACTAAAAAAAAATTATAATCTTCAGGCACTTTTCTTAATGTAAGAAATTACGTCAAAAACGACGTACAAAAGGACGTACCAAAGTACGTCCTTTTGTATCCCAATTTGGGACGTATTTTGGTACGTCCTTTTGTACGTCCTTTTTTACGTCCTTTCGTACGTACTTTTGTACGTACTTTTGTACTTACTGTTGTACGTCCTTTTGTACGTCCTTTTGTACGTCCACTTTTTCAAGTGGGCCGAGTGCGGAGCGAATTTACTGTTCTGTTGTTCTATATATTTGGAGGCCTTGCTCGAGCTCACCGATGAAGGTATCGTCCGCAAGTGACTTTGTGTTCTGCTTTCCTTGTATTTCTGACTTTCCGCGACTACTAAAAAATCGCACGTCCCTTTTCTGATAGAAATTGTTTATAAAATCAACTTCTCTTTGCAAAATATGAAAGGGCTCATTATTTGTATCCCAATAATGTATCTAGATTATCCAAAAATTTTACATGATATTAGAGTTCTTTGCGTAGTATATACAACGTAGTAAGCGACGTCGTATACTACGCCAGAAATTGGGATAGTATACGACGTAGTTTGCTACGTAGTATACGACGTCGCTCACTACCCAGGAAAAAAGAAACGATTGAACTGGAGCGCCTTGAAATGTGTATCTCAAAATTCCAGATTGAGAAAGTTGCATTTCAATCGAGGGGTTGACAACTCGTGAAGTCAGGTGTACACTTGTAATGAAATCTCCTGAAATATCTGAAGTCACTTGAATTCACTTGAAGTCACTTGAATCCACTTGAAGTCACTTGAATTCAATTGAAGTCACTTGAAATCTCCTGAAATATCTGAAATCATTTGAATTCATAAGAAGTCACATGAATTCATGTGGAGTCACATAAAATCACCTCAATTCATTTGGGGTCACCCATATAAAACGTTGACAGTTTGGGGGGGGGGGGGGGGGGTGGAAAAAGTCGACGATTGTCCACGGGGCGGGCTAAGATAGTCCAAAATTTGTTTTTTCAATTTCCATGCCCCCGTACAGTTTAACACGTATTTTCCATAAGAAAGCAAGACGTCTTTGTATATTTTATTTAAAATCGTCAGTATTAAGTGTATCGAGTTGACACTGGAAATTTTTCTACAGAATAAGCTACACAATACGAATAAGAAATTACTTTTTGAAATTGACCCACATAAGTCTCATTTATAGGGTCCCAAATTAACCCCGTAAGTGAAAAATTGGGTATTGCGAGTTTCTGGCGCTGACTATTATTTTTTTGAGGTTTCTTTTGGTAAACAATGTTTCTAATACATAAAATATTACTTAATTGTTTCGCGCGCGGCTCGCTCCGCTCGCAAGTTTGAGCGCGCCTAGGGCGCGCGACTATTGGATCTCGCGCTTCGCGCTACGCGCTCGGACGTATTTTCATCGCGCTTTACGCTCGGTTTCTCTAGATTTTTGAACTTCGTTTTCGACTTTGATGGAAAGAAAAAGTTTATTTGCAAATATTATAAAATTATCAAAACCTGTACATGTGAAGTGACTGTTAAATTTGTTTTTATTTTAGAATAAAATAGAACTTCATTTACTCAAGGTTCTATCGACCTTAAGGAACACATTCTCAAACAGACACTCGCGCTTCGCGCTCGATATGTGATTTGGTAATCATTCGAACCTTGCGTTCCACGCTCGGTTCTGTGCACCGTATGATAGCCCAGCAAAAAAGAAAGTATTGATACGAATTGAACTGAAAAGACTAAAATACCCTGCAAATCCCGCTTTGCGACCATGACGCATTGGACCTATGTGTCAATGCATGTAAATTCGTGAAGACAGTATTTCAATTTTGAATCTTTCTATACGTACAAATACAGTGCAAAAGTTTAAAGTCAGCGAATACACTTCAATACGCCAGCACGTAAACGCTTCAACATTGGTCAATGCGTCTGAATACGTGAGAGTAAAAAACACACTTGAATTCGCCCCAATGCGTCACGGCGAATTTCAGCAAGTGTTGATTTATACAATTTAATCCGTAACAGGAAAACCAACGTGCAGGGCATATAGAATTTATTTTAAATGTTTAGTAAATTGTCTCGTAGCTCAGTGGCGGGTACTCTCGACTGATACACGAGGGATCACTGTTTCAAGTCTCGACGCATGCACTTTTTATTAATTTTTTTCTGATTGACCTCGACCACGCATTCATACGAATTCACACGCACTCAATTCGCGCTGTCTCAGTTCATCTAAATGCGTCTCAATCCGTTCGAACGAATCAGAAAACGGGATTCACGCGCATTAGAAAAATGTTAATTCGCCCCAATCCGTATCAATTCTTTCTTTTTTGCTGGGAGAAATGAAAAAGTCACGATTAAAACAAAAACTACGCATCCTATCAGAAAATGATTTATAACAAATTTGTACATCTTCTTTGGATGAACAAATTTTGTCTCCGTCATTTTCCTTGCAGCTTGTGTTATTCGTCTAAAAATTCAATTTTACTATCTCTAATGCTGTCTTTTACGAATAAAACTAAAAAATAAAATCTTTTTTGGGTGCATAATTTTGTTCCATTCATCTTTGGTCGTATCTCGCATAGTTTGACAGCATGAAATTATTGATTTTTCATTATTTTTTTGTGTGATGAAAATTTGGATTTTTGATTTTTCAAAAAATTCAAAAAGTTGTTACGGCATAAAATGTTCATTTACGTTTGTTTTTTGTAATTTTGAAAATGCTATAACTCCGGTAATCTTTTTTTTTATCCGAAGAAGTCATTAGGATAAATTGTTCGAGTTTTGGAGTACTGTGAATAGCCATACATAGAATTTTTGAATTTCGAAAAAAATGGTCTCAAAAATTTTCAAAATGCTCCAACTTTTTGAATTTTGATCAAAATTAGCTGGTTAACGAACTTTTTCTTTCTTTTTAGGTCCTAAAAAAGTGCGCTAAAGCACAACCCAATCTGATTATTTTTTCGAAAGTTATCGTGCCTACAGACAGACAGACAGACTACACACTACAGACTACATACTACAGACAGACAGATAAACCTTGGTAAAAACCTTTTTTTCTAGCTCAGGGAGTCTCAAAACGTGGAGATTTGATGAAAACCGACCAAGTCAAATTTTACATAAAACCAATACCTTCTCATTAGAATGAGAATATAATAAATTGTTCAAACAATGAATTATTATTGCTTATAGGCGTTGGATCTTATAAGTGAGTTAAAAAGTCGCGGGTTTATCTGAATTTTTCAACTGATTGTCAACTTTTCAGTTAGAGCGAGGCAATCATCAATTGAATTCAACAGAAAAAATTGCTTAAACCACTTAATATTTAAAATAATATTCTCGTAGAATAATCCTAGAATGTTGCAGTTTATTCTAAAATTTTCTACTTTTGGTTCACTTTCAAATTATAGTAGGATAATAATTAAATCAAGTTAACAAACATAATTGTTTAAACAATTTTTTATTATTTGTAATGATATTCTCTTTGAATAATGTTATAAAGTTGCGGTTTTTTCTAAAATTTTCAACTCTTCTTCTACATTTCACTTGAAATATGGTTTTTTCGATTTGAAGATTTTTCATTAAATTTATTTAGATATTTGTCTATATATTTTTATTTTATTTATTATATTATTAATATATATATTATTATTTATTTTATCTATATATTTAGATATTTGTTTATATCAGTCAGTATGATGAAATTCAACAAAAATAATTTTTTAAACAAATTATTGTTTTTAACTATCTTGCCGTACAATAATGCTAGATAGTTGCGGTTTTTTCTGAAATTTGACTTTTTGTCTACTTTTTACGTAGTAAAATCATGATAAACATAATTGTTTACACAATTTATTATGGTTTATAACTAGCTCCTCTTAGAGAAATGCTGAAAAAATGTTCTCTCTATTATTTATTTATTATTTGTTCATAACTAAAAAGTAGAAGCAATGTTAAAAATTTAAGAAAACCCCGCAAGTTTCTAGCAATGATCTAAGAGAAGATAATATTAAACAATAATAAATGGTTGAAACAATTATGTTTGTTAACTTGCTTTATTTATCATCTCACTCTAATTATAAAATTCGGAAAAACCGAAATTTTTCTAACTATATTCTAAGACAAAACATCTAACTATCAGTGAGAAGTAATATTTCATGTATTAGAAACAATTTGTTTTAAAAAACAGCAAAAAAATCATAATTAGCGCCAGCAACTCGCAAAACCCAATTTTTCACTTATGGGCTGTTTTTGGGACCCTATAAAACAAACATATGGGGGTGATATTTAAAAACTAATTATTTATTTGTATTCTATAGCTAATTGTGAAGAGTAATGTTGAGTTTCAACTCGATTCCCCTAATATTGACGATTCTCAATAAAATGTACAAAAATGTATTTTTTTCTTCTGCGAAATATGTTAAACTTAATGGGACTGTCATGAAAAAGATTCACAATTAAAAACCAGGCATCAAACTACCTCTCTTTTCGGAAAATGTAATAATCTAAATAGATTGGTTCAGAATCACCCACAAATAAATCTTCATATCATTTTTTTAAATGCATTTTTTTTATTCGAACAAATTTGGGCGCGATATGCATGGAAAGTCGAAAAAAAAAATTTCCCAGGCATTTTTGGACCACCCTAACGTGGACTTCCGTTTTCCTGAATCTGCGGATTTCTTTTTAGAAACAGATGAAAAACTAAAAAAATGTTCACTAATTTTTGTTTGGACTTCTTACTTTGTATCATGAAGCTTATGTTTTTAAGAAAATCCGTATTCTCATAAAATTCACAGCTGCTTTTGGCTCCGTAGCTTTTGAATATCAAGAATATCCATATTTTCATAAAATATGAAATAAGTCCACGTGGTCAGAGGAGTCAGGGGGAGAGGGTTCGTCAAAAGTCCACGCTTGTCCACGAGGGGTGGGGGCGGGGGTGAAGATGTAGTAAAAAATTGTGCACGTGGTATATGGACGGCCCCTTTGAAGTCACTTGAAATCTCCCGGAATATCTGAAGCCATTTGAATTCACATGAAGTCACGTGAATTCACGTGAAGTCACTTGAAGTCACCTGAATTCACTTGAAGCCACTTGAATTCTCCTGAAGTCACGTGAAATCTCCTGGAATATCTGAAGCCATTTGAATTCACATGAAGTCACGAGAATTCCCATGAAGTCACTTAAATTCTCCTGAAGTCACTTGAAATCTCCTGAAGTCAGTGAAATTTTCTGAAGTAATTGAAATATCCTGAAGTATCTTGAAGTCAGAAGTATAGATGTACACCCAATCGGTCGAGTTGCCAACCCCTCGATTTCAATTGTTTTTTTGACTCTTTGAATTGGTCAGCTATTAAATGTGCAAACCCTCCATGAAAGGACTTATAGAACCATGTAGAAAAAAAGTCTATGTGGAAAAAGTCGGTTATTGTCACGAAAAACTGCTACCAGATGCGTATAGAACCTGCATTTCTAGATGGATCTATATGGAATTACCTACAGCCGCCGAGGGTATTTCTATATGTCTCTTATGGTATTTCCACTCAGCTTTGGAGAATGCCTATTTGGCTCCTGGGTCTATATGGATCTATACGGCATAACCATTAGTAGCTGAGGTGGTTTATATGGGTTTCTAGTGATAATTTCACTTACTTTTGGAGATTGCCTCATTGGCCCTTATAGACCCCTGAGTCTATATGCATCTATAAGCAATTATTAACAGCCACTGAGCTGGTTTCTATGAGTTTCTGGTGATATTCTTACTTGATTTGAGGGAATGCCTTATTGGTCCCCATAGACCCCAGGGTCCATATGGGTCTTTACGGAATTACTATTAGTAGCTGATGTGGTTTTTTATGGGTGTCTGGTGGTATTTTCACTTTGTTTTGGGGAGTACCTCATTGGCCCTTATAGACCCCTGGGTTTATATGGATCTATACGGAATTACTAACAGCCGCTGAGCTGGTTTCTATGACTTTCTGGTGGTATTTTTACTTGATTTGAAGGAATAGCTTATTGGTCCTCATAGACCCTGGGGTCTATATGAATCTATACGGAATAACCATAGGTAGATGAGCTGGTTTCTATGGCTTTCTAGTGGTATTTTCACTTAGATTTGAAGATTGACTCATTGGCCCTTATAGACCGGAATATACATATAAAACCTGTTAGAATTAGTGTTTGAAATTCCATATAGAATACATTTTTGTAAATTTGTATAGATGTCGGGATATAGCGAGATGTCTTAAAAATCCTGTAAGAAATCTCCATATAGAAACTAGTAGAATTTCTGTTTGGAATTCCATATAGATTACGTATAAGTAGAATCCATACATATCCGTATAGAGGTCGAGACATAGCGAGATGTCTTAAAAATCACGTAAGAAATCTCGATATAGAAACTACACCAGAGCTTCGTTATATGCTCAATCTCGGGGGTTGCCTGAAAAAAACCTTGCGCATATGTCGCCAGCAGCGAAACGTAAACAGGCAGGGCCGCCTCAACCGTTTTCATGACATTGCGCAATCTACTTGACTGCTAAGTAATGAAGTACGTCCCTTCATAGGCGGAGTCGCAACCGTTTCTCACCCTGCCCCCTGGGAAACTGTGGGGACGAGCAATTCTAGGAATTGCTAATATCGCCTGCAGTCGCGCGAGCATATAACGAAGCTCTGCCCTCGTGAAAAGAAAAACCAACTTTAGATCACAGTATAGGCAGGTATATTCTTGTCCCAGCAGTTTGAACCCCCAATATCCCCTCATTATTAGGCTCATCACGAGTCATAGATTGTAAAGGAGGCGCTCTTTCTTGTAAGCTTCAACAGAAAGAGATGACGAGATGAAAGGAGGGACAGAGTTCCATAAATACAACGGCAACTGGTTGAAGCCTTCTAGATCTCGTAAATAATAATAAATCATCTCAGATTCTTTGGGACGTTTAGGTATAGCTAGTCTGTTGATATAGACAGCTATCCTTATTTAACAGAGAGAGTGGTGTCTATTTCAATGACCTAAAATTGATGCAGGTATAGGCTGAAAGGTAAAAGACCAGAAAACGACCAAACGTCGTTTGAAACTGGTCTAAATGTGATCTAAAGTTGGTCTTTCTTTTCACGAGGGTGGTGTAGTTGAATTTCTGTTTGGAATTCCACATAGATTACATATTGGTAATATCCATATAGATCCATATAGAGGTCGAGACATAACGAGATGTCTTAAAAATCTGCATATAGAAACTAGTAGAATTTCTGTTTGGTATTCCATATAGATTACATATTGGTAAAATCCATATAGATCCGTATAGAGGTCAGGACATAGCGTCTATGTTTTAAGACATTCTGAATAGGAGAAAATAACCTCAAAAAACTAACTTAAGTTCAATTGGTGATTTCCGATTCACAGAAGAAACGCATGAATCGTTTCAAGTTCTCAAAGAAATGGAGTTTGAAGGATGTCAAAGTGAATGGTAAAGTGCAGATTCACTTTAACAGAAACGAATCTGCATCATACAATTGCCCTAACAGCACTGAAACTTGGGTCAAGCTTGGGTGAATGTCGTGTACAAGTTTCCCAATGTTGGTGCCAAGCTTGTGTCAAGCTTAGGTGAGAATTGTTATGGCCACTTTTCACAAGTTTGGCCGGTATTTGGACGCGTTTAGTACGCCAGCGATCCGAGAGATGTCGCTGCGGTCTAAAACCTTCTGGTGGTATAGGAGCACACTGTAATCAAAATATTTCTTACCTACTGAGTCTAAGGTATCGATGCCGCTGATCAATAGATGGCGCTGCTGAATGCGTGGCGATACGTGGGCGTGAGCAGCAACCGATCGTACGATTAGTATTTTCGGACTCACAACAATATCGTTAAATTCCTTCGAAACCAATGGAATCAGGCGTGTATTCAACAAAACACTTAGCATGCCGATGATTCATATGGCGTGACTGAAATTCTACTTTCAAAATGTTCGCGGTTTCTTTAGCGCAGCAAATGTTAATTTTGTTGTCATTGTCCATCAATTCAGCTGAATACGATACAGCGTGACTGAGTTGATATGAACCCGTGAACAATATTTCGAGATCGTTGACGGTGATTTCCGAAAAATCTCCTACATCCGATGAACATAGAAAGAAATCTTTCTCCTACTCCATCGTTTTTCTTGAACCTCTTGACCCAAAATATTTTCGGAATCATTAGTTGATTTCGAATGTGATACAATGGACACGCAATTTCGCATATCGGAATTGAGACGTTTTCCGAATTTTTTATTTGAAAAACATGAAATTTTACTATAATAGCCGATTTTCCTGAGAGAACCCAGACATCCATTTTTTGTAGCAGATAGATTAAAACCTGCTTCATTACCTGTTTTCTGTATTATATTCAATATTGGGCGTTAACAATATGTGTGATTGAAAAATTTTCTCCATATATTTTTGCATTAAGTGGAAATAGTTCTTCGCAGGGTATAAAGTTCTCATGCCAGCACTTAAAGGATAACGTAACCAGCTAAATACAGCTGAATCTAATGACTCTCTCCAAGTGACGAAAATTCGTTTGGTTGTTGAAGCAATACATGAGATCATTGAAAGGAAATATCGACTCCTCCGTCATCAAATGGATAATAAGTTACTTCCGAAAATCGGCTATTATAGTAAAATTTCATGTTTTTCAAATAAAAAATTCGGAAAACATCTCAATACGAAAATACTAATCGTACGATCGGTTGCTGCTCACATGCTGCTGCTGTGATTTACTATCTATCCCATGCTCGATATTTTTCGAAAATCGTTCGACCAGCAGAAATATTGAGCAAACTGTTCGTACGACGAAAAATGGTGCCTGTAATTAATGAGGATTGCGACGATGATTAATCCAAAACTTTTATGAAGGATTTCCATTTCACACACTAATTAAAACATTCAGAAACATTAAAAACACAGCATTTGATCATAAGTAATATTCAGCATTTTATCATTAATCCATGGTACCCTTATGAAAAAGAAGTATTGGTAAGTATCAGACCTAAGACTTTTTTTGCGAATAAGTATTGGAAAGCCAATACTTTTTCGGGAAAAAAGCACTGGATCCAATACTTACCAATATTTCTTCTCAATAACGGTATCTGCCATCTGTGAAAGTTTTTACTTAAAAAAACTACCGTCCACATTGATTAAAATTTTTTTTGAAAATTTGAATTTCTCTCAAAAATTTGAATTTTGCGCCAAAACACTGGATAAAACTTTTTTTAGGTATATTCTAATCATTTGTTTTTTACTAATTTTTTTCATATTTTTCCATTACACAGATGTGTCACAAAAAAATAAAAACCATAAAACACATTTTTAGCCACCATGACTATAGGGGTGGTGATGGGGGTTCAAAAATGTGGGAAAAAAGTTATGATTCCAAGTCCCAGAAAAGGGATCGTTGAAAATCTGATTCCAGCCAAGGGCATTTTTGACCTGCTTAACGGGCTAGGCCCTTTGCAAATTTTAAATTTTGATCTGAAATATTGTTTTAATCCCCTAATAAAAGATTCTATGTTGAAAATATTACAAGATTAAAATGCTAGTAAACTGAAACTTTCATCCTGAAAAGCATGTATCATCTTGAATACAGAAATAAATGTCAATCGCTTTCAAGTCCCATATTGTTTTATTTCTGGAAACGATAAATTATGTACAGTAAGAGGGTGAGGGCCTACAATCTGTTAACAGTTGCGTACTTTCCTTATATTTTTATAAGCTAAATAAATGGCCTTAACGTCACACGTGCACGCACACAAGAATAATACTCACCCCGTCGCACACACATCACTCACGCAGAGTTTGCCCTTTTGTTTTGGTGTTTTCTTTTTTTTTGCGGCTGGGCGTCATTTCGTCGCCATACTCAGGTCTCATTTTCCCCGCTCTCATAATTTCCCTGGAAATTTCTGTACGAGCACGATTCTAGTTTCAAGGAACACATTGTCGAATGAAACAGTCTAAATTCTCTCTCCCTCGAAGAAATATTACGTTTCTCTCTCCAACTTATGTATGTGCTTTTGTCTTTTCAGTTCAAAGGTCTTACACTGAAAGAAATTTTTTTGGAACCAAGTACACGTATTTGCTTGAATCATATTTCTTAGCATTACGAAAATATTCTTTAACAGTAGTAATTCTGATTTGAACCAAACACATATCTTTTGTTGATCTAAAGAAATAAATTCTTTGGCACTATTTTCTTTGTTCAAAGAAATATTTCTTACATTCAAAGAAATGATTTCCTTGACTCAAAAGGCCTAGATGCATTGAAATCTGATTAGTCGTTCAAAAAAATATTTATTTGATTCATTGAGTTCAATTCTTTTAATTCACTAGGACGCATTTCAACTAATTAATTTGTTCACACATGAATCAAGTCTTCAGTAAAAAAAAATTCTTGACATTTAGGAATGAATTTTCAGAAAATTGTAAAAGTGAGCTTCCGGATCGAATGAGGGCACATCAAATTATTTCGCCGACAGTGGGGAGACCCCTGGAGGCTTTCTGGAACATTTTCGACTTTTAATTTTTAAAGATTACATATAGATGTAGATTTTCATTGCGCATCTTTTTTTCCCGAAGCAAAAAGTTGTAGCTTTTTTAGTTTCCTAATTAAAGCCAAAAACCTGTTGATACCTCCTACTGATACAACAAAGGGAATTCCAAATTTATTTCAAAAAAATTGTTGATAATTTTATTCTGATGCTTGGCGCACATTGGACTTCTCTAACTTCCAGCGTTTCGTTTATCGAGCGACATTTCAGCAACAAAAAACTTCCAGCGAGAAAGTTGTTAACAACAGTACAAAGAAGTTTTCTGGAAAATTTTAGCCCAATCGAACTGATGTTTATGAAATTATTAACGTGTAAAGTCGCTAGCAGCTGTACGACTCGCGCGCGGACCATAGGAGAGTCTTAGATCCGATTCTTAATACAGTTCACAGGCGGCAAAAATAAAAACTAATCAAGAATTCAGGTAATATAAGAGTATTATGAATGAATAAATAAATATATTTGAATAATGTAAAATATTATATTCATTTCATATTGGTTCTATTTTTGAGACGAATTGTGCAAAAGTAAAACAAAACTAGTGGAGATTCAACGGATTCCTAATTCCGCTAATTTTTCAATGCTTCAAATTCGTGGAATTGAAGAAAGTGAGAGGTCGAGAAAGTGCACTTCTTTTCGCTTTGTTTTGTAATAATAATAATCTAAGTTTTTTTTAAATTTGAATCAGTGAAATTTAATTGAAAATCAGTGACAATCAGTGAGTGAACGATTCGTCACTATTTTATCTGCGAAATTTCCGTTTTTTCTTGCAGGGTAAAGAACAGTGGCATAACTACCAGTGTTCCATGTGTTCCGGGAACACAAGCCCTGCAAGCTTGAGGGCCCCCAAAGTCATGACCCCAGGGCCCCCACCAATGCAGAAACAACTGCTAATTTTGCATGCACACGCTTCTTCATCGACTTCGATGACCTTTTTTTCAGTATTCATAATAAATATTTATATTAAAAGATGTCGCGAGCCAGGGATAGAGCACGATCCAAATGGCGAAGGGATAGAACAGACCCCAATCATGCCAAATACACTTATCTCCGTAATCTCACTACGGCGGCCATGCGTCGCGAAAAGGTCGGATTTCTGTCTAGCTTCCCGGAAAGGCCCTCATCTAAGCGAATATGGGAAAGGGTTAACCAAGCGGGAGTCTGGTCTGGGCAGGGAATATGCTCGTGGGGGGACCTTCCCCTTGATCCAACGAAGATCAACAACTTCCTCCTTGATACCCTCCCTCCAGCAACGGCATCGGTCAAAATAATCCAAGATCTCCTAGAGGCAGCCGAAGAAAGTAATCGCCAACCTTTTCAATTCCACGAGGTTGACCTCGGTCAGTTGTATGCAGCGATTAAATCAATTAAATCTACGGCTACCGGCTCCGATGGTATAAATAGTTCCGCGATTCTTCTCTGTGTCCCCTCCTGCTTGCCTGCTTTACTCGAAATTGTGAACTCCTCCCTGAGGACAGGGATATTCCCTACAGCGTGGAAGGTAGGCATTGTCCGCCCTCTTCCAAAATGTGACCGACCAACTTCCTACAAGGATTTACGCCCCATTACTATTCTTCCTTATCTGTCAAAGATCCTGGAAAAAATTTGCCTTCAGCAGCTGTCGCCATACATAAGCAATAATGGGATCCTCTCAAATCACCAGTCTGGTTTCAGGAAAGGTTTCTCGGCAGCTACAACCTTGCTCCATGTATCAGACGAGATAGGCCGGTCACTGGACTGTTCGGAAATCACTATTTTAGCCCTACTCGATCTAACTCGGGCGTTCGAAACCCTCGATCACCAACTTCTTCTAGCCAAACTAAAATCTGAGGGAATTTGTGGGAAAGAAATGTCTTGGATTAGTGGCTTTCTCTCGGATAGAAGCCAGCGAGTGGAAATATCGAACACCTTAACCTCTCGATCGTCACCCATCCGACCCCTATGTAAAGGGGTCCCACAAGGTGCTGTTCTTAGTCCGCCTCTTTTCTCTGTTTACACCAACGACCTTCCAGACCCCTTGATAAAATTCCTGTCGATTTTGGAAGCGGTATCCGGAGGCAAGGTGAAAGTCACGATCCACATGTATGCGGATGACACACAGGTATACATACGCTGCAAACTGGACGATCTAGATGTCGGTACAGCAGTGTTGTCCCTGGCTTTGAAATTCATCGCGAGGTGGGCTGATGAGCGAGCTCTTATTATTAACCCTGCTAAATCTGTTATTCTTCCTATAGGCAACTTCAAAGATGCTCGTTTACCCAACTTTGAGATAGGCGGATCCGTGTTGTCCATCGTAGCTCAAGCGAAAAACTTAGGTCTTAAAATGCAATCCATTTGGAGTTTCGAGGATCATGTAACTACTAAAATCAAAGCGGCGTATCTGCGTTTAAGAAAATTGTATCCCTTCCGTCGCTCCCTTCCACTCAGGGTAAAACTGTTGCTTTGTCAGTCATTGGTACTGTCCCTCTTTGAATATGCGTATACGACATACGGCCCTTGCCTAAATGCCACTCTGAGAGAGAGGATACAGAGGGTGCAAAATGCGTGCCTCAGATTCACATATGGAATTAGAAAATACGACCATATCACACCCGCTTTGGAAGAATCTGGCTGGCTGAAAATGAAGCACAGATGGGAAGTGCAACTATGTGTCCTCTCTTTCAGGGTCCTCTCGCAAGGCGTTCCGGAATATTTATTTGATTTATTGTCATTCGTAGAAGATAAGCGAGCTAGAAAATCTCTTGCAATGAGATCCGATGGCAAGCTATATGTCCCGCGAGCGAACACATCGAAAGGGGAATCCATTTTTTCCCACGCGGCTCCACGTCTCTTAAACAGCTTAAAAAACCCGCTGGCTTCTTACTCCATCCCCACTGTAAGGAAGGAAATAACTGAACGCCTTCGCACGGTAACATGATTTGTCTCTTCATAATAAGTAATTTGATTCTTGTCTTCTTTTATCTTAAGTTCCGTATTTTAATATAAGTTCTAGAGTATTTCGCATTATGGCACCACAATCAGTTTCAATCAGTTTCTATCTATTTCTGCAATGATCTCGAAAACTATATATTCAAGCCCTAGTTTTTAAGTGTCGTTTACTTATATTTTAAATTAGATTAAGAGGGTTAGGTTTGAAAGCAGCTTTAAGCTGTACCTCGCCCTTTGGGTTCTTATGTTAACTCTGTCTACCATGTACATATCATTCTTGTTACGAACTCAATAAAGATTTATTATTATTATTATTATTATTATTATTATAAAGACGTCAATAAATTTTTTAATTAATATTAACTAGATAACAGAAAAATACTTTTAATTAAAATAAATTATTTTAACGCAACGTTATGTATATTTATTTAATGATTCATAATAATTTAAGATTACCTGATTTCTTGATAATTTTTTATTTTTAGCGCCGGTGGAGAATCGGATCTGAGATTCTCGCTACAATCCGCGCGCGAGTCATATAGCCGCTAGCGACTTGACACAATAATTTCTTAAATTTTTCCAGAAAACTTCTTTGCACCGTTGCTAACATCTTTCTCGCTCGAAGTTTTTTGTTGCTGAAAATTCGCTTGATAAACGCTGGAAGTTAGAGAAGACCAATGTGCGCCAAGCGTAAAAAAAATATTAACAATTTTTTAAAAATAAATTCCCTAATTCCTTTTCTTGTACCGGTCAAAGGACATTTTGATCTACATTCTCTAAAACTTTTATTGAAATATTCCAAAAACTGACTGACTAAGCACGAGTTGAAGTGAAACACGAATATAAAATCGATTTTTCCCCAACAGTTAGTTTTTTCGCTTTAATTAGAAAAACATAGAAGCTACCACTTTTTGCCTGAAGAAAAAAGATACACAATTAAATTCCACATCTAGATATAGTGTTTAAAAATTAAAATTCAAAAATGTTTCAGGAAGCCTCTGAACTGGAATAGTTAAATTTTCAGTTGAAAAAATTGATTTTCAATTAAAATTCTGAATGTTCAACGAACAAAAAAATTAATTTTTAACAAAAGATTTATTCTTTCAACCAAGAAGTTGAATTTTCAACTGAAGAAGATGCATTTGCAACGAGCAATGTAATGCAATTTAAATTTCAACCAAAAAAGACAAGTTTTCATGAATAGTTGAGTTTTCAATTAAAAAATACTTCTTAGTCAACAGAGAACACTAAACTTAAACAAACTGTTGAATTTTCAAAGGAAAATATGAATTTTCAGCCAAGAAGATTAATTTTCTACCAACAAGGAGGAACAATCAACAACACACAGTGTAAAGGCTAGAAAGAATAAGTAAAAATATTCTAGCTTTATAAAACGCACTCTTCTAAAAGAGAGTAGTTTCGTAGGCTAAGAATAGATTGATATCACTCCCTCCCTTTGAACTGATAAGGGCAGTGGAATGTACTCTTTTATCATGGGACCGACCCGGCAGGGCCTCGGCCCCAAAAGCATGATTCCTTGCCTGACTGCTACGGCGTCAACTTGTGTTTCATTAAAATAAACTAACTGACCAGATCTACGAACCTGCGTCAGAACAAATTAAATTAAAGTGACTTTTTATTCAGACCGTCACATAAATTGGCGATCCATGCCAGGATACTTTTGATTGATACGTCATTCTCACAAAGTATTAATAAGAACCTTTCTACGGAATTAAAATCAGGAAAACACGTACTGGGCTGAACTAAGTAGGCTCACAGTGATTCCTTGTCTTAAAACATTAGACTAAAAGGCGAGACGTCACCCAATCAAGTTGGCACCGTTGGAATTGCAGAATTCACGGACTCTGAAACCCACGGCTGACCAGAACGAGTAAATCCACTGAAGCAGCCACGAACTACCTTCAGTGGGAATCTCAAGTGAGTAAAAAGAAGAGGAAAAATAACAAAATAATGAGGAGTGTTCTGTCACGACTATCCAAAACCTCGTAAGACTAGTCGACTACGCGAGACTTAGACCTTTCGTTAAAAAACGTTCATCGATTCATTCACAATATTTTAGTCCGGGAAAGTAAGGTCGAAAAATCGATGAAACAGGACAAGTTTCCCACCGGCAATTTTATGTTCTAAATCGAAAGTATATCGATCCCCAATTACTTACCTGAATTCTCGAAAAAATTCCGCGGAAGCTTTTGACGCAGCTTGCAAGCACAGCTTTGAGCTCGCAAAATTGAAGGATTTTGCGCTTATAACTTTTTAACGCGAACTCGTACAAAAATATTGTAGGGATCAAAATTGTAGGACATTTAATGCCTTATACAATGACATAAATCGATCTCGCGAAAAGCTAATTTTTCAACCCTTAATTTTCCAACAAATGCAAAAAAATTGAAAAATTTGTTTTTTAAACGGCAAGTATTCGAAAAATAATAATATAGGAAAACATGTAGGAGCTACTTCTGAAAAACAAGGTCTATTCAAAATTGGAGAATTCAAAATGGCGGCCGCACCAACTGCTGATGTATTTTTTTTATTCATTCGTCGTTCATTTTATAAACATTAACAATTTTGAGATTCGGTTTTTAGCAATCGGCTAAGTAAGCGTTATGTTTTGATAGAATATATAGTAGATATTTTTAATATTTTTTTTTTCATTGTTTTTTATCGCTTTAATTGCAAACAAAATTATTTTTTTTTAGTTTTTCCAAAATTTAACATTGAAAATTTTGTTTTAACGTTGTGTTTGAATATTGGAGAAGTAGGTCTTGGAAAACCACACATTTTGAAAAAAAAAATTTTGTAATGCGATCTTTACAAACCGAGATAATGGAAGGCAAAGTTCGAAAAATACTGACGGAGCTCTATTGAGAATTTCGGGATTCTGATTGATTCGTTACATTGTTGGAACCAAACTCTAACTAAATTCATTTTTATATTATGACGTTCTCTTCAAACACGTGTGAAAAAGACAGGTATTTGCATCTCGCGCAACGAAATTACAGTGCGGCAGCGGCCGGGCGTCGTGGTGGGGGAGAAAGCTAGTACCCAAGCCGAGCCGGCCGAGCGTCGCAGCAGCTGCAGCCCTATGCTAAGCACGCACACACTTATTTTTCGTTTACCTGTGAGGCGCTGTTACCTGCTTTGCCAAAACTATATCCAAATAAAATGGACGTAAGAGACTGGGGATGGAAATTTATTGAAAACTACGGCCTTGTGCCGGAAACTACTGATGTCGATTTAGTTCCTGTAGAATTAATGTCAATTATTTCTTGTGCTTGCACTACAGGCTGTGCTACTGCGAAGTGTGGTTGTAAAAAAATTGGCATGTATTGTACGATCTTACGTAAAGGCTGTGAAGGTAAAAATTGCAATAACATTGAACACGAAAGTAGATTATCAAATGACGATAACGAGGATGAAATTGAAAATAATGAGCACAGCCTTGACATAAGTGAAATGTTAAATTGTGAACTTGCAATTGATAATAGCGATGAGAACGGCGAAGATATTGACGAAAATATCATTCCCGAGAGCTAAAGCGATGAAGAAATTGTCGAACCGCGTAACTTGCGACCAAAAAAAGCAAGAATTCGGTAAAAAATGTATTTAAATTGTTAAATTCTCAATTCAATTCAGTTGAGTACAAAATTTCTATACAAATGTAAATAAAATTGCGTATATCGGATAAGTTGGCTATTTTTATATGTACATTGATTGTAAATTGTGTCAATTATTGTTAATAAATTCATAAACATGATGAATAAATGACAAAAACACACATTTATCACACAAAAACCAAGAGAATACGCGAAAGCTTGATCCACCTGGGCACTAGCGTTCTCCCCCCACCACGACGCCCGGCCGCTGACGCACTGTAATTTCGTTGCGCGAGCTGCAAATACCTGTCTTTTTCACACGTGTTTAAAGAGAACGTCATAATATAAAAATGAATTTAGTTAGAGTTTGGTTCCAACAATGTAACGAGTCAATCAGAATCCCAAAATTCTCAATAGAACTCCGTCAGTATTTTTCGAAATTTGCCTTCCATTATCTCGGTTTGAAAAGATCGTATTACAAAATTTTGTTTTCTAAGTGTGTGTTTTTCCAAGACCTACTTCTCCAATATTCGAACACAACGTTAAAACAAAATTTTGAACGTTAAATTTTGGAAAAACTAAAAAAAAAAAAATTTTTCGCAATTAAAGCGATAAAAAACAATGAAAAAAAATATTAAAAATACCTACTATATATTCTATCAAAACATATCTCTTACTTAGCCGATTGCAAAAAACCGAATCTCAAAATTGTTAATGTTTATAAAATGAACGACGAATGAATAACAAAAATACATCAGCAGTTGGTGCGGCCGCCATTTTGAATTTTCCAATTTTGAACAGACCTTGTTTTTCAGAAGTAGCTCCTACATGTTTTCCTATATTATTAGCTTTATATTATTATTTTTTGAATACTTGCCGTTTAAAAAACAAATTTTTCAATTTTTCTGCATTTGTTGTAAAATTAAGGGTTGAAAAATTAGTTTTTTGCGAGATCGATTCATGTCATTGTATGGAGCATTAAATTTCCTACAATTTTGATTTCTACAATATTTTTGTACGAGTTCGCGTTAAAAAGTTATAAGTGCAAAGCCCTTCAATTTTGCGAGCTCAAAGCTGTGCTTGCAAGCTGCGTCAAAAGCTTCAGCGGAATTTATTCGAGAATTCAGGTAAGTAGTTGGGGATCGATATACTTTCGATTTGGAACATAAAATTGCCGGTGGGAAACTTGTCCTGTTTATGTCCTTACTTCCCCGGACTAATTTGGCCAAAGTTGTAGCACTTTCGTTTCAAATAGTGAATTTAAATTAGAAAGTAGTCACTGGCTAGAGGGCTGACTTCGCCACGGACTACAGGCGTACGCGAGCATATCATTGTACCGAACGATATAGAGATTAGATAACACGGCGCGACACACCACCTGACATCCGCTAACATAAGTAGGGAACTCGAAGATTTAGGTACACTATTAAACACACACACTATTAAGAAGAAAACCATGGCAGACGGAAATCAGAAGAACGCACCTTTACAGACGGAAGATACCCCTCTTCTATCTACTAATGCTGACATAATTGGCATGCTACAAAAATGATCAGATCGGATGTCTAACATGGAACTTGCAATAAATACGTGTAAAGAGGAAATTCGCTCGATAGCAAAAAATTTTGATTTGGTGACTTCAGATGAAAGTGAAATGGAGAACGAGGAAGAATCTAGAGTGAGTAACAATGACGCATTGCTTGGAGAATCAGCAAATTCGTTAGAGAGAGAACAAATTGACCCTAGGCTTCTACAGAGTTTGACGAATGAAAGAGTAACAACCCCAAATGAAGCCATCCTTATAAGTGACAGGCTTTCACAAAGGTCAAATGCAAGAATTTCCACCACGAGCGAAGCTATCCCTGCGAGAGATGCGGTGAAATTAATTAAGAAATTCAACGGCCAAGACGATATGGGAGTTGAACCCTTCATCACTCTTGTGAAAAGAATTAAATCGCAGTGTTCAAATTCAGGAGTTTTATTAGACTGGATCATTGCAGAAAAAATCGAAGGGGAAGCGGAAAAATCTATTCGTTTCTTATCAATTCAAAATTATGATGATATTTTCAAAGCTCTTAGAACTAACTTCGGAACTACTGGATCACTAGAAACTCATCGCACCAAAATATCACAAGTAATCCAAGAAGCTGGAGAAAGTTCGCAGAATTTTAATGCAAGATTCAACCAAAGAATGCACGAACTTTTGTATGCTGTACAATTGAAAAATCCTTCAACACACGAACGAGAAATTTGCATTTAAAATGAAGAGCAAACAGTTCTGGAAAAATACATAATGAATTTAAGAGAAGAACTTTCAGACCGAGTTTCAAGTAAAAATCCTAGCGATACTAGAGAAGCACAACAAATGTCAATACAATCTGAAGTCTGGTTAGCTGAGAGAAGTAAAATTCGTCAGTCAAGAAACACGATTAAATCCCAAGTACCTATTCGCACACACCTCAATAAAAATCATTTTGAAACTCTTAACTCCCAATTTAATGAACAAAAATACCCTTCGATAAACAATTCTCCAAATCACAGCAAACCTTTGCAGCAGAGAACTCAGTTACTTTGCAGTCACTGCAAAATACCTGGACATACCGAAAACCAATGTTTTTCTAAGCGGAACAATTTTCAGATGGAAGCCTTGAGAGGCCGACCTCCGGATCGTATAACTCATCTACAAGAAAAAACGGAGGAACAAGAATATATCCGGGAAACGGAGTCGGAGACAGAGTATCAGCAATATTTGGCAGATTATATTCTATCAGAGGACACTTACACGGAGCAACTAAACCTGTAAAATTATTAGTAGATAGTGGCGCATCGATAAATTTAATAAAAGAAAATTGCATTAACAAATACCACCAGAGAATTTCAATGAACAAAGAGTTTTCAATGGGAAATGATAAGCACCAGACAAACGAAGCCACCAAGTTTAGGTTTCAAGGGAAGGAACATCTCTTCGTAATTGTACCAGAAAATTTTCCTATACCCGAGGAAGGCATCATCGGAACACCATTCCTGTACTCTTATCAGTTTAACTTGTCCAACAGGTCCCTCCGACTCGACAATAAGGTCTATCCCTTGGAATATGACGGTATCCTTATCCCAAGGAATACTATACAAATGATAACTGTGGAAACAAACAAAAAACAGGGACACATTCTCATAGAAGATAATCCCTACATTCCAAATTCTATTTACCGTATCGTTGACTCACAAGTAATGATTCCTGTTAGTAATCATACCGAAACAGACTTGAGATTAAGTGATGAAAAGATAAATTATAAGTTTATCAATGTCAGTCCGGAACGAGAGGAGCGTATAACTTACATCACAAAGGAAGAACTAAATGCTAGATTGAAATTACTGAACGGAAATTTAAGGCTTGAACATATCGAAGATACCCATAGAACACAGATACAAAAAATAGCTATCTCTTATCACGACATTTTCTTACTAAAGGGAGATCCACTACCCTGCACAAGTCTAGTATCACATAAAATCGTCATGAAAGATGAAACAAACATTAATATACGTCAACCACGACATCCGGAATGTCACAAAGAAGAAATTTCAAAACAAGTAAACGAAATGCTAACTAAAAGAATAATAGAAGCGTCGAACTCACCATTCAATTCACCACTTTGGGTCGCCCCGAAAAAATGCGACGTGTCGGGAAAACCTAAATGGAGGCTTGTTATTGATTTTAGGAAGTTAAATGAAAAAACAGATGAAGATGCCTACCCACTTCCTGCAATCGATGAATTCTGGACCAACTAGGAAAAGCAAAATTCTTTTCAGCCTTCGATTTTAGCTCAGGATTTAACCAAATTCCCATGAACGAGGACTCAAAGAAATATACTGCGTTTTCTACACCCGAAGGACATTTTCACTACAATCGCATGCCGTTCGGGCTCAAAAACGCTCCAGCGACATTTCAAAGAATGATGGACACAGCTTTAAGAGGACTGTTAGGAAAAATATGCTTCGCTTATCTAGAAGACATTGTTGTCTTTGGAAGTACACTCCAAGAATACAACGAAAATCTGGTCATCTTATTTGAACGCTTACGGGCTATTGGACTCAAACTCCAACCAGACAAGTGTGAGTTCCTTCGGCCGGAACTGGAATTCCTGGGACACGTGATCACGGAAAATGAAGTAAAACCAAACCCACATAAATTATCAGCTGTCCAAAATTTCAAAAGACCTAAAAAACAAAAAGAAGTCATATCTTTCTTAGGACTAGCTGGATATTACCGGAAATTTATTAAAAACTTCTCTACGATAGCTAAACCACTAACGGAACTGGCAAAGAAAAATCAACCCTTCAATTGGACACCGTCTTGCGAAACAAGTTTTAAAACCTTGAAAGATGCTCTTTGCTCAGCACCGATCTTAAGATACCCTGACTTTAAGGACACATTTATGTTGACCACCGATGCGAGCAATGTTGGACTGGGGGCAATCTTATCTCAAAAGGGACACCCAGTTTGCTACATTTCAAGAACTCTAAATGAACCTGAGCTAAACTTCACTACTACCGAAAAAGAAACTTTAGCAATCGTCTGGACAGTTCAGCGGTTTCGACAATATCTTCTCGGACGTAAATTCATAATACAAACGAACCATCAGGCCTTGACGTGGCTTTTTAACGTAAAAGACCCTTCTTCCAGGTTGATGAGATGGAGATTTCAGATGGAAGCATACGCATATAAGATCGTGTATAAAAAAGGGAAGGAAAACACAGCAGATGACGTTCTTTCAAGAATGCATCCTATTCAAGATCAAAATTTCTCAGAACAGTTGAGAGAGAATGCACAAATAAATCAGGTGAATGACTCCCAAGAAGTCGATGAGATTGATACATCATCATCCTCAGGCGAAGATAACTGGAACCGCCTGCCAAGTAAATTAAAAATAAAACCTGTTGCCACTGGAAAGAATTGGATTAAAATTAGCAAACAAAATATTTTCTCTTTGCTAAGAATCCAGTTACCAGACTATGACGAAGAAAAATGGGTCAAACTCCTCTACCTCAAAATTAAAGATTCCACCAGAAACAAAAGCTGGAGCATACTCAAATTTCTCATGGAAGATGCTTCAATCAAAGTTACGGAATGTGTACGCATCGGAGATATGTTGAATTTTCTACTACAGACAAAATTCACAGAACACACATTTTTCCTATGTGAACGACCTGACAAAAAATTAAGTGAAAAAGAGAAACAAAATCTGTTGAGGGAGGCACACGGAAACGTGGCCACTGGCCACTTTGGCGAAAATAAAACAACCAAGAGACTACGCGAATAAACATCGTGGGAAAATATGGAGAAAGATGTAATCGACTTCGTTAAGAAATGTCAAGCATGCCAACGCGAAAAACTGACCCGAATTCGTCCCAAGGTTGAAGCTGTCATTCCGGAAATGCCGACGCAGCCGAATGAGAAGATCGCGATGGACATAGTTGGCCCACTACCGGAAACAACGAGTGGAAACAAATATATTTTATCCATTCAAGATGTGCTCACAAAATATATAATTCTTATAGCACTATGCGAAACGACGAGCGAAAGCATAATAACAAACCTGGTGGATCATTACATTTACATATTTTCTTCTCCAAAGCACATCTTGACTGACCAGGGCGCTAACTTTGTATCGCAATTGGTTCAAAAATTTGAAAACCTTTTTAGAATCAAGCACATCAGAACAACTGCTTTCCATCCACGAAGCAATGGAGCCCTCGAGAGAACTCACGGAACAATTAAAGAATTGTTAAAGACATACATGGCCGATAATGAGACGGAATGGGACCAAAACTTGAACCTAATATGCTTAGCATTTAATACCGCAGTCCACGAGAGTACAGGTTTAACGCCATTTGAAATGACATTCGGAAGAAAAGCCAATTTACCTTCAGCCTTAGCAACAACCACGTCGTTAACCCATCAAGAATTGTTAGACATTTGGCGAAAGAGACATGAGGAATATTTGGAGAAAGGAAAAACTGTCATTCAAAAAACACAGGAACGATTAAAAAGGCAGCAGCATGCAAAAATAATCATTAGTAATCCTCTTTTCGAACCAGGAGATTTAGTATTATTGCATAATGATAGCAAAGCAACGAAATCAGATAGTGAATGGCTTGGACCCTACACCATATGCAAACGCGTCCGTTCTTCTGATTATGAAATTTTATACAATAATCAGCATTACACTGTGCACGCTAATAGATTAAAGCCTTATTACCAGTAGCTTAATCGCTTTATTTTATATTTTAGAAACTGTTTTTGATGAAATACAAATTATTATACGAACTCATTCTTTGTGAAACAAGGCAACGGATATTCTAGCTTACTTAGGCACTCCGTTCATCCTTATTTAAGACTTTGCACTTTATAAATGCGATATTTGCGAAATAATTCAAAAATGTCTTCCAAACCTCTGTTGTTTTACCACGAATAAGATAAAAAAGAAAAAGAAACGAAATAATACCACAAGTTGTTACCTACGTATAAGAGAGCGCGCCTACGATAGATTTAGAGAGTAAGTTACATAATAAGGCTAGCATATTCAGAAGGAAATAATCTATAAAAATACAAAGAATTTCAGGAGAAATTCACTCTAACAGGGGAGGTGTAAAGCTAGAAAGAATAAGTAAGAATATTCTAGCTTTATAAAACGCACTCTTCTAAAACAGAGTAGTTTCGTAGGCTAAGAATAGATAGATATCACTCCCTCCCTTTGAACTGATAAGGGCAGTGGAATGTACTCTTTTATCATGGGACCGACCCGGCAGGGCCTCGGCCCCAAAAGCATGATTCCTTGTCTGACTGCTACGACGTCAACTTGTTTTTCATTAAAATAAACTAACTGACCAGATCTACGAATCTGCGTCAGAACAAATTAAATTAAAGTGACTTTTTATTCAGACCGTCACAACAGGAAGTTATTATTAAGTACAATAAAAAAAACGAAAACTTTTATTCAATTTATTTACCTCTATGAACGATTGAAATAAAATTTCGTTGTACTATTTAGTTCGATTTAATATAGAAAATAATATAAAATATGCCACATTAATATTAAAAAGGCCGAGTATTAAGCTCCGGCAAATTTTGCCGTATTTAAAGTTTCTGGTCCGGCAAATTTTTGTGTCAATAAGGAACTTTCTGTTCCGATAATATTTTTTGCTACTTTGGAAAAATAGTAAAATATTTTATCCTAGAATAAGGAATATTAGGTTATAAATACACAGTCATATAATCAAGAACATTACACACCAAAAGTATACTAAAGAATTGCTTATCGCATTCTTTTCCGTATTCTAATTTTGTAGTCCCAGGGGTCGTATTGGCGGGCCCTTATACGTAACTTTGAAAATGTATGATTCAGGCTGATGCATATTCCGGCACCACCGAGGACCCCCCCCCCCCATGAATCACACTTATCTGATTTGCCTTTTGCACCAACCATAAGCAAACTTCACTTCAGCGATCAAAGCTAGTGGCTTTCAATTTTCAACACGTTGGTGACAACTTTTATGAGAACAAAAGACAGTTTCTGCCAATCGAGGGTAATAATTGTGTTTTATCAATACGAACATGTAAAAATATGAAGTTACCTGCAACCCTATTTACCCTAAGTTTTTTCTGTGTACTCATGCAAATACACTAGGAAAAAATTTGACATGATAGAAAATAGATAATTTGCAAGGAAAGAACACAAAAATTTACGTTATAAATCAATAAATCACAGCAATGAGATATAGAACAATTAAAAATTACAGACTTAACCTATATCTGACTAGGATAGTGTCATTTGACGTAAATAGCGGACGTATCATCCAATTGAAACCTGGATCTAATCCTTTTTAATATGGAATGATTCCACTTCATTTTGCACTTTATGGCCGCCCATTGCCACTGAAGCACCACTGAAGTACCTTAAATGTGGTACAATTCACACACAGTACATTTCATACACATAAGCACTCCAAACGCGCACGACGGTCGCAGCACAACACATAAAAATTGTTTTGCCAAATGACAGAACATACA
Organism: Andricus quercusramuli; assembly: GCA_932178445.1. Classification (NCBI taxonomy): domain Eukaryota; kingdom Metazoa; phylum Arthropoda; class Insecta; order Hymenoptera; family Cynipidae; genus Andricus; species Andricus quercusramuli. Next base: position 49,403 of record CAKNXH010057560.1, on the reverse strand, counting down.
CGATTACCAATGTCGATAGGGGAAACCTCCCTACAGTGGATAGCTTCCTACAGTGGACATTTGCAAATAAAAGCGAAATGCCTAAAGTAAACCTAATTTGCACATTTGGTATGATTTAAGTTGATAAAAATGCATCATAAGACAGAATTTCATGTTATACCTAATTATAATAAAAGAAAAAAGTATAAAAAACTATTTTTGACATAACCAAGAAACTCTGTCCTCCACGTTCGTAATTTTTTCCAAGTATCAAAATTTTTTCAGAATGATTTTGTTTATTAATATAGGTTCCTTGGTCTTTAAACCATAATATTTTTCACCCTAGAATCTTACGTTCTATGTAAGAAAATTATTATAAATATAATCCTTGAGGCTCTCATTTTCCTACTATGGATACCAGCTTCATCCCTTCAGTGGATTGTCAGGTGAAATTTTTAGATAATTTGCACTCATAGGTTGGTACTGAAATAGCAGAAGACAGAATCAGCTGATTCTTTGAACATAGCTGCAGCGTAATGTAATTAAAAGTAATTTTAAATTTCCCGCAAGTAGAAATAACCTCACCATGCCCAATTTCTGTGTAGGTATTTTCTAGGTATATTTGACATGGCAAGATTGGTGGCAATCCTAACCCCACCGGACCTGTCCACTGAAAGGCGTGTTGTGAAATATGAGCGGAATAACTGACATTATATTTTTGCTAATTTTATGCAAAATCGAAATTATATCACTTTTTTCTTTGTTCTGATAGTAGCGTCGGTATAAAATATAATTTACGGGTACGCATAAAAACATCTTTCTATTCTGATTCGCGGTGCAGAATCGAATGTCCACTGTAGGGCGAACCAGCCAACACTGGACAAAATTTAACCACCTCAAAGTAATATCAATATCTTTTTATTCGCTAACGAATTGATTTTTACTGATATCTCATCACATGGGTGAATATATAAGCTTCATTTGTGTCAGAACAGCTCTTTAATATATATCCTATTTTGTGTTTACTGAAATCTACCAATTTTCGCTATCCACTGTTAGTCCAAGAGCTGGTGACGTTTTTCGTGAAGTGAGAGTATAAGTCCTAGTTTTTCGCTTATATGTCTGGGAAATGACCCTTCTTTCGAAACCCGTAAATGCCAGACACCCTGCCTGGGGCGTTTGGACACCTGAGCCAGGTGAAAAATTCGGAAATTTGCAGTGATAGTATAAGAGCCAATTTTCTTTCAGTATCGATTATTGATGCCCCAAGTTTATTATTATTCAATCGCCAGACCGATAGCTTGGGGATAACATACTGCCAGACTCGATAATTATCAATAAAAAAAGTTGGATTTTGCAGTGAGAGTATAAGGTCTGGCGTTTTCAATAACATAAAGAATAGTATTCACAGGTAGCATTCGTAAAAAGGACAGACCGAAATT